>JADNRX010001368.1:0-10530 GCA_015501595.1 Hymenopellis radicata
CACACATCACGTGGATATATCATGTATAGATAAATAATTTACCTCCAATAGCCTTAGGTTACAAACTGGTAAATAATCAGTAATTTACTGGGAAACAACCTTTTGATACTGTAACCTAGGTTATTTCCACTATCCTATCCCAGTTGCTCAAAAAATGGTAAGTTTAGGACTGGTTGCAGTTGCTAATCTTTCCAAATTGGGGTGCCGCAATAGGGTGGTGTAATAAACCTCCTAGAGGTGTTAGTAACAGTATTGATACTGATGCCTCAGGAGGCCCTGATTTTAAAACCATTATTAACAGTTTCAATACTGGCACATGCTTTGGACTACATAATATGGTGCAATAATGCGCCACTCTTGTCTCGCTAATTCCTGCTTGCCCTCACTGCCGGTGCGTCATCACGCAAAGAATCACGTGCCGATATTGAAACCTACCTTCCGATCCTCGACAGTTTCAATATTATATTGATACCATTAGTAACTGCAGTAAACCTAAGATATATCGAAACCTAGGGTTTACTGTCCTATTTCAATCATAAGTTCACGTCACAGGTCACAAGGCCTCCAAATTTCCTTATCGGACACTGGAAAACGCCTCCAATCACTTATCGGGCGTGAAAAGGTCAAAAAATTCAAAATTTTGTCAACTTACGGTCGAAATACTACAGTACTGCACCACCCTATGCCGCAACTGGACCTAACCGGACTTGTAAACTTTAAATATCATTATCCGTTATCTGCGGTCCAGTTGCCATTATCGTTCTCCTCTGCTGCTATTATAAAAACAGCAGTAGCAGGCTCAGCATAATGCTAAGCTAAAGATCCAGCATTTGGCATGCAGCCAAGGTGAAAACACACACCCCAAAGGCCGCCTAACAAATGTCAGAGCAGCAGAGGTGACAATGATTATACTCTGAGTAGTGGTGATGATGGTACAAAGTAAGCGAAATGACTTGATCACACACTTATGAGGCCTGTTAGCATTTGCTGGATTGTGAGAATTCATAAGAAATTCATGTGAATAGCTCATTTGAGCTACGCAAGGGCCCATTTAACTTATAAAAAATTTATAAATTTAGCTTAAATATATATTTACATAATTGTGAGTCAGACCAAGTACTTATGCCTTTAAGACTATACTCGGGATTCATATGTGATCTAACTCATTATCGATTGATGAATTAAACAAGTTGGATTATCAAGACCCTCCACTGAATCAAGTACTGTAGACTTTCAATCAATTCGTTGGTCCATGTGACCTGTGACCTCTCTGATGAAATTTTTATTTCATCAACTTACCATATATAGTAATTGCCGCCACGGCGGGAGGCTGGCGGGGGCCCCGACGAGGACTTTTTTGCAATTTTTGCTGTGACTAGTGTGACTTTTCGTCGATTTCGGATCCTTTATGACTCGTGACTGACGAATTGATTTAAAGTCTACAATACTTGAGTTTCCTTATAATCTGAAAACTTGTTGAGCTCTCTAACACAGGTGACAAAATCGCAGCAACTCAATTGAGTTGCTAAATAGGCAACCTTTGATGTAACTCAAGTGCAACTTCTGGAGCAACTCCACTTAAAACGTAGAGTATATGTTCTAAAATAGACCTTACATCGCTTCTGGAAGGACATAAAACTGACCCTCCATGTACTTAATTTCTAGTCCTCGTTGAGTTCTCATGTAGTTGTATCTAGCTCATCAACTGGAACACTGCTCCCATTAATTCATCACTACTACATGATCGATATGTGATCAATTCTTTTGCTCATTATCCTGATCCCGTCCTCATTGTCTCATCACTTGTCCATCTCAAATAAAGCAGATAATCATAGTTGTAATGAATTAAGATACAAATAAAAGTTCATTGCACTGCTTTAATACATGTGTCGCCATCTAAACTAAGTCTAATAATTGTCCTTGTCCCTTACTCGGCACTAATGTCACAAAGATAACATGGCGACACATTGAAGCAGGTGCAGAGGTGTCATCCTCATCATTCTACAGCTCTCTGTCAACTGCCATACCCTTCTGCAGATGCCTTCTCGCCGCCATCTTTCCAGCCTTCACCGCCGATGACTTCCTTGCATTCGTGATACCACCCTTCATACAGCCACCAACTAAAAGGCCTTTCTGCATTCCACCCTCAAACTAGCAGTCAGTGCCGTCAGCCCATTCCTCATAAGCTATGCTATGCTTAGTTGTCGCAGAGTGGCATCTAGGCTTCTCAATATAAGCTTAGTCGCCTCATTCTGTATGCATAGACAGCCTCTCGTTGCATCTCGCGGACAGCAACTCAGGTGAAAGAGGCTACATAGAGAGATTATAGATGACAAGGCATATTAACACTATTTTTAAAGATGCATGAATAGAAGTTGCACCAAGTAGGACCTCAGCACATAGTAGAGTGTCATGACCTCAATTGGGACTGTAGATTTCCTGTAAGGATATTTGTGACGAATTTAGATGTTCTAGGATTAGGGTCCGCATTCCGCATTTAGCTGCTGCCACGTGTGGCTTCTCTCTTAGTCTCTTACTACTATGTTCTCGTACTAGTGTTGTTGTCCTCCAACAGAGATGTCGTTCTCGTTTTCTCTGTTCTTTCCATTTTCTAAGAGAAGTAGTAGAAGTAAAGAGAGACATGTGCAACGGTGTAGTGTCACCTTTCGCTGCACATGCGTCCCCTTGCCTGGAGCAGCTCATGAATTTCTTATCAATTCCCACGATTTGGCAAATACCGAGAGGCTATATAAGCCTCTGATCGATAATTCGATCACTCTCATCTCTCTCTTCTCCTACGACGACGACCATCCAGCGAGTGACAATTATCATCGCTGTTACTCTAACGACTGTCAGATGACCTCTGGAGTGAGGATTGCGCTCTGGCTGAGTACTGGGCTTACTGCTGTCTTTATGACAGCAGCAATTGATGACTTCACAGTGCCGACTCTGGATGATGATGACCACAACACCCGGATGACTACGACTTGAGGACAATAACAACGACGATGGAAATCATTCAATAACTATTAGCTAATAGGAAATTATATTTTATCTAATAATGTAAACTGTATTATGAGTTCTGCCAATATTTGGCCTAAAATTGTGGTTGAATATATATTATAACCTGTCACAGGTCCCAAGGCTGAATGAACTTGATTCGAAAGATGTTCAGAGAGTTATTAATCACACTCTCTCAACATCCAGTCGAAATAGTACAGTAGACAGCAGCAGCAGGTCCAGCATAAAGCTAGAGCCTAAAGAAACACCCTAGAGGCTCCTTAACAATCGTCAGAGAGGCAGTGACAATAATTATCACTTACTAGATGGTCGTAGTGGTGGTTGAAAGAGAGAGAGAGATCGAGTTATTGATTGCGCTTATACCTTATACGTCATCTCGATATTTGCTGGATTATGGGAATCGAGGAGAAATTCATGTGAATGACTAGTTTAGGTGAGGCACAGCCCCGTTTAACTTCGTAAAAATTTGTAAATTAAAATTAAATATATAGCTAAATAATTGCGAGTCAACACGAGTATTCACAACGAGTACTCATGCCTCCAGAGCCTGATCCACGATTCATTACTAATCCAACTCATTATGGATCTATGAATCAAACAGATCAGATCTCTGAGATGCCTGAGCGGATCGAGTATAGATAAACCCATGTGATTCGCTGACTTATTAAGGTATCTAATGCAAACCTCGAATATATTTATATATTTTAATCTTAGGTATTCATATCAGAAAAAGCCCTTTAGGGTATCACTACTTATATAATTTAATATATTAGCTATATATATTGAAAACACTGCCTAAACTTTTTTTTTGATAATTTGAGCTATATAAAAAAATTCTTTAATATTCTAATAAATAATTTAGAATATTAAAAAACTTTTTATTTTTTGATTAATATATATAGCTTAAGTTATTAAGAATAAGTTCAGGCAGTTTTTTTAATATATATAATTAATATATTAAATTATGTAAGTAGTGTATTATATAAATAATATTTTATAGAATAGTATTAATTTCAGAAATCTGATTATTCTCATTAAAATGTCAAGAATAGTCATAATTAGTTGATCATTATCACAAGGAGAAACTTATTACAAGGAATATTTACATATCGCACAAAAAGATTACCGATATATAAAAAACTATGTTGATCTTTATAATTACTTAACAGAAATCTACGACTATGGTTGAGAATATTCTCAGAGATCCAATCTATAGGTACAGTCTGATTCCACTTCAGAAATAAATGCATACTGCTCCAAATGATAAAGACAAGCAATACAGACATAAGAGGAGATCCATCATTGGCTAACTAATATTTAAGTTAATATATATTAGATGCAACTTCTAAATGAGGCGTGAAGGTACTGAATTATTCTACATATAAAAAATGTTTCGATGGCTACATATTTACTGGGAACAACGTTTTAATTTCACAAAGTAGAATTGAGAATATGACACGAACTCAATCAATACATAAATCTGCTACTAAGTATTAGCTTGTGATCCAATCAAGAGTGAAGAATATATCATCAAACTTCTGAGTACTATCTACAGCTGCTGAATGAATATGTATTATAGCAATATCAAATTGTGCTAGAGATGAACACGAGTATAGAATATAAAAAATACTCATGAATAAATATATACTCATTGTGCGAGTCAGAAATATACTCACAGATGAATAGAGTAGAATCTAAAGTATTTGGTGAATAGTGAATCTACATCTAGTGTCATGAGTATTTAATAAACTTATATTTATGAATACTCATCACTTCATCTATATGCAATAGCTCAGCAAATATGTTGTAAGCTTGCTCCACCTTTACCTCTAGTTTCAACAAAAGTTCTTACTAATATAAATATGACTCAATATCCTACTTGCTAGAGTCTTGAGGAAAGTAGAGTCTTGAATAGAGTTGTGAGTTGTGAGTCATAAGTATTGGTCTTGAGGCATGAGTTACTGATATGATAAGTATAAATATACTTAAGTATAGGCTCGCATTCATCTTTAAATTGCGCTAAGCAGAAGACCTTTCCAATCTTGATTAGCTTCCGTAGATAGACGTAAAGTGAATCCAAGGTCTCAGAGCTAAAGAACTTTGAATTGATGAACTTGATGCAATGGAAAATGAGTAAACGAAAGGGAAGGATAATATTATGTGCAGCCTCATCAATACGAGCACGAGTAAGTGAAGGATCACAGAATTAGATAGATACAAATACTCGTATAGGTTTAACTAGTATAATATTATAGAAGTAAGCTTAATTATAAATGATATATGATTTAATATAGCTTAAATAAGATATAAAAATAATATTTGACCTTGATTGAAGGTAATACAAATAAGTTATAATGAGTTATTGCTTAAAACTCGTTAAAAACTCGTGTATTTAAGAGTTTTAACCCGCAGATCGTAGATTTTTGATAGGTCACAGGTCTGAAATATTGTCACAGATATCTGTGACACAGATAGGCAAAAAAATCGAATCTCGACTTGTGGCATGCTCTATGGTGGAACGATCAAATAAGATACGTCGAAACTCTATGCTTGAGAAAAGATTTTTTAACTACATTTCTCGCTTATAAATCTGAGCCTTTCACACAGTGTAAGATCTAACATTCACTTAAGAGTAATTCCTTATAATTCTTTTTAGAGTATTATTATTGTTAAGAAGGCTGTAAGCTGCAAATCCATGAGCATCAGTATCTGGTGAGTATTGTAGAGAAAGTATCAGATCACTGACTAATGATTTTTCTTAGACTCTAACTCCGATGTTGATGCTGATGACTATAACAATAACTGTACTTATGCATTCAATAATTATAGATTCAAGACTTTGAGCATGTCCTTTATTGACTTGACTCATAACTTTGATGCGGAAGACTTTGAGAACTTTGAGAATGATGCAAGCAAAAATCTTGAATAAGGTAATTACTTGAACAACAAAATTATTGAAGTCTTTGCAAAATACAAAATAGATCTCTGCAGTGATGAGATAACGAGTGAAATTAAAGAAGTTGCCTAAGTGCATCGTGTTCTTTACTCGTTGGACTTAACTTGACATTGGCGCAGGAACTGAAGAACATGATTAATATTATTAAAAATATTGAGCACTCTGCTCCAGCTGTTGCTGATGAGGACGACAGACTCGCAAAGTAGTAGATTCGGTCCACATCTAGAACCTGCGAATGAAGCTTTTTACTATTAAAATTAGTAGTCACATTATTATAGGCAAGAAGAATCAAACTAAGCTTATTGAGCGCTTCATGTCCTATACTATATAGCATGAATACTGCCAATGATCTTCTTCTAGGATGTGACAAGACCTTCAAGCTTAAACCCTTCTTAGCAGGTGGGCTCGATGTGATTGCGTTCAAGGCACTTGTCGACATCGCGACAGGCTATAATCTAGATCTCAATAATAACAATATCTACAATCAACTCGAAGATAAGGAATACGGCATCTCGCTTATAAATTATGTATGTACTTATTTTTTATTCATTCATAACTTATTAGACTGCCATCTAGCTTATTTAATATTTAATCATGCATCGATTGACTTACAAGAAAGCTGCAACTACTGTTATCTCCACTCATCTCTAATTAAATAAGACTGATGTCGGCAGCGTGCACATCAAAGCGATGCTCGATGATCTGTCTTACTACTGTGAGATTAATCTAATATGATTCATCTTGTTTATCCTCTAATACTTAGACTAATTCATTCACAAAGAGCTATTGATTTCTCAAAGCCTTATCATGTCAAAATTATGCAGCTCTTGGTTAATGCAACACTTGCTAAAACCCTCGAATCGTCATCATTGTTCAAATATGCAGATATGCTGACCTCACTGTTTATGAAGAGCTCATGCTTATTTAAGCATGAGGTTCCAGCATTGATGCTTGCCCTTGTTCTCACCACTATAAGCACACTATTACTGTTGTTTGATTTAATATAGAATTTTCATATAATTCCAAGAATTACTTTTTCGGAAACAACACTGAAAGCACCTTCAAGTTGCATCATTCAATGCTTGAAGCCCTCAAGAAATAGAAAATCATTTATTATCATAAATTAATGCATAAGCTTTTTTAAATTGCAACATATGTATTACTTTGCTCTCAGAAACCTATACTAACAATTTCTATCTAGGAATACTTAATCTATCATTAACAATGGTCTCTTGAATGCTCAAATCATCACTGAAACTCAGTGAGATGCCATTGTTCATGAGAATAAGAACACTTAGAAATAAAGACCTCAACGAGTTCACAGGTCACATGAATACTTAAGTACTCAATTCGACCAGAGATCTCGACTACTCGATCTATTTGATTCGCAGATCGATAAGGATTGTAAGTATGGCCTTAAAGGTATGAGTACTTAGTTTGACTCGCAATAATGTAGATATATATTTAAACTCAATTTACAAATTTTTTCCAAACTGAATGGGCCCTTACATTGCTTAAACAAGATGTTTATGTGAATTTCTTAGAAATTCTCACAATCTGGCATAGAGATCACCACGAGTTGCATGAGTCTAAAGAGTACTCGCGAATCAACTCGGACTCGCAGGGTCAAATACTCAACCTGACTCAACTCGTGAGTCAGGAGGACTTGAGTCAGGCAAGAGTCATGAACAGTTTAAGGCTAATATCTGACTCGTGTCCTGACTCGTGTTGACTCGTGCATGAATACATGAATCAATAAAAATACCTGCTAAATAGCTTAAATAAGGTTTAACTACAGTAATATACTAGATGAGTCTGGAGAGTATTCGCGAATCAACTCAGACTTGCAGGGTCAAATACTCGACTCGACTCGACTTATGAATCAGGAGGACTTGAGTCATGTGCGAGTCATGAACAGCCTTTAACTCCTATGAGTACTCGCCTGATGAGTCACGAATCGACTCGAGTCAAGACTCGTGTGATCTCTAATCTGGCAAACTCTGAGAGACTGTGTAAGCGTGCAATCACAGCTTCTCTCTCACTCATTTCTACCATCACAACCTTTCAAGGAGTGATAATTGTCACTCTTATTGCTTTGACAATTATTAGACGGCATCTATGATGGAGATCTGGGTTTGAGCTTTGTGCTGAAGTTTCAGAGGATGATACGATCAGGACCTGAACTAGGACAATGACTGCAATTAGAACGGTCACAACTACGGATTAAGGATGATCAGAAGAGGATGAGGATGAGAAGGATAAGAAAGATGAAGAGGATGAGGATGAGGATGTAACGTGTCGATAAATATGACGATACGACTATCAGATCCTCACCACTCCCCACTACTACAACCACCACTACCACAACCACTACCACTACTCCCACTACTATCAGCACCCTCAGTTTATGCTTATGCATAGCTGAGTGTCCCCCTACTATTGCTCAGAAATGCTTGCCGGGCATGAATAGATTTGAGTGCAATGACTTGTGAATTTACTTGCAAACTCATTTAACTCGACTCGTCTAACATTTAACTCGTGAATTAACGCGAATCGAGTCAACAACAGATCACAAGTACTTGCTTAACGAATCGTAAGTCATACTTAAGTATAACTTATTAAGGTCTTTAAAATGAATTTTTATCTCATTAATTATGAAGTTATAAGTATCTTAAGGAAAGTTTAATTAACATCTGAGAGATTTTATGGCTAATTATAATTATTTAATGGAGCGACTATTTTAAATAGTTAAATATTAACTATTATATTTATTTTATGTATTTCCTTTAAAAAAGGCAGATATATGATTATTGCTAACAGATTATGAAAGTACTATTTTCCTAATGCAAATAATAAGAAAAAGTATTATTGAGTTATAATTAATAAGAAGAATAAGAAGATTAGTATTTTATATATGCAATGTGATAAATAAAGTATTAAAATATATCAAAAGTATAATAGAGCTTTTAATGCAATGTATAGACTTTAAATTTAATAAATTTAATAAAAAGCTGTATATATTTTAAGATTAAATAGCAGACAGTAATAGTAGCAGACTTACAGCTTTGTAGAAATAAAAATCAAAAAAGTAAAGCTTCTAAAGTATAAGATGTACTGTAAAAACTGATAGAAAGTAAATTTAAATTGAAGGAATAAAGGAATAATGCTGATTAAGTGATTTAAACACGTAATAATGTTCGGGCTAGTCACGATGCGAGCTACCTACACTAAGCTAAGGTTATATTTTTCTTGAGTATAGATTGAATGCAAGAATGTAATATGCATAAAACTGAATGATGTTTATATTCATTCAAGAAATATAATAGAATTACTTTTTATGTCCATTAGCTTAAGTTTATTAAGTCTAATTGCAGCTATGTTCAATATATAAGATATAACATCCTTTTATAGTAATTGTTAGAAGTTAATAGAGGAAGGCACAAGTGTTTACTCAGATGCACTCGACATCCATCTGACAAATACTTGCTTCCCGAGAGCCGAACTTGCCCCACCAACATACTTATCATTTGCAAGTACTTGACCCGCGGGTGAAGTACTTGGCAAATACTTGTTAGGTATGCATCTATTATTTGATTTTTTTGTGCGCACCGACGACTCTCGGGCAATTGCACGGGGGTTATCAATGAGCACGAGCCATGAGCTTTGAGTCCCAGCTGCTTGAATAAACAAGTACTGGGATCAAACAGCATGGGTGGGAGATGGGTGTGATTTGACAATGGTGGGAGGTAAGTGGGGGTATGGTGACGTCTGGAGCCGTGTGTTGTCGGCATCGTACTTGCTGTCGGCCCTTGTGGAACGAGAACACTACAACAGGTTAGATAAGAACATAAAGAAAAATAAATGTGCACCGTTTGGGGCTGGACGCGTCTGCGACGCCCTCCAGCCTGCAAAGCCATCACCAGTCATTGCCGCCACTGCTATAATTTGGCAGCTAAGCATCTGCGCCCACTGGTCAGGAGTACGGCGGCCTTGTCTGAAGGGCTTACGCGTCGCGGAAATTATTGGATTGCTGTCATCTTAAAGATGCAACAGCAGCATATGCCTCAGAGTGTATCTAAGGGCGTAGGGACCGGCGCTAAGCCAAGTCGAAGGTCCTATATTAAGACGGCCTCGTCCTGAGGGCTTACGCCATTCGTATCCAGTCCAGGTGGCGCTGTCGCAAAGACAGATGCAAAGAATCACCCTGGAACATATCTGAGGGTGCAGCGGTTGGCGCAAAGCCAAACCACATCAGAAAAAGGAAGAGAACAAGAAGAGAACAAGCAGAACAAGCCCCAGAAATAATTCTGGAGCTGACAAGCACGACATTTAAGTTGTGCTGTGGTGGTAGGAAGGCAAGAGGTCTAATCTGACCAGATCGATCGTTATCCGGCAAATGCCAGGATGCTTGGCCTGCCGGTGATCACGGAAATTCATCTGCAACGTCATTTTTAAACGACGTTGGGCTTGTTTGAGCTCAAATTAATTATGAAAAATCTCTAAAAATATATATTAGCATTGAGGCAAGTATTAGGCAAGTACTTGCCCCAAAT
>JADNRX010001369.1:0-10481 GCA_015501595.1 Hymenopellis radicata
TGTTGGTTCTTTGATGAGCATGGTGGTGAGTGGAGGGGTATTTCCTTGCGTTCTGACTTTTTATGTAGTAAATACAGGTCGCTTATACACATCGATCAATATGGAGCATAGGATTTGTTGTAATCGGACTCGTCTGGCCAGCCGTCTGGTGGTCTTCAAGTGATAAACAGCGCGTCGGCGCGGCTCTTCGAATCCGCTGGGGAGTCTCATGTGCCATTGCTGCCATCTTCCCGTTGTTGAGCGTCGACCAATCCGAGAATCTGATGTTGATGTGAGCTCCGTACCTGTCTGTCGTAGGTTTTGTTAACACTTTCAATAGAGTTTTCGGTGGTATCGCCTTGATGACTAGCGCCGGATACATTCTCCGCCACCATGGTCCTGTATCGCGGTCTTTGAAGATCCTATTCGGTGTTCAGGTCCGTGGGCAGTACAGTTGTCTGAATACTCACGCTTACGTTCTAATACAGATCCTCCTAATCGTCCTAGCCATGATTATCACAACAAGCTCGGTTCGAAGTCTACAGGCGAAAACTGGCTTGCCTTTGGTCAATCAGATATCTGGCTGGATTGTTTTCAGTTCGTCATGCTTTTTATTGTGCCCAGCAGAGATTGATGTGCACTGCAGCGGTTTCATCACTTCTGCCATTCGTGTCGCGTGTCTCCCATAGCGGGTCGACGACAAAGATTCTTATGACATTTCTTGGACTCGGCCCTTGTTTCGTCATCCTCGCCATTAGTGTCGAAGGTCTATTTTTTGTCGCCTATTCGATAACACTGTTGGCATGGATTGACGTCGAGGCGGCTTTGCGTCCTGCTCGCCCTAAACAGCGCAATGTGTATCACTTCCAGGCAGACGATTTGAGAATAGTGCTGTTCTTCCTATTCTTTGTACAAATTGGTTTCTTCGGGACGGGAAAGTAAGTCACGGAATGTCAGTGCGTTGAGGTGCTGATGCGTTTCTAGTGTTGCTTCGATCTCTTCATTCTATTTGTCGCCCGTGTACCGATTGATACCGGTGTTTAATCCCTTTTATATGGCTGCTCTTCTTGTATGCGCTCGTCTTTCATTCTCTTCTGAAAATTCATAAGGTCCTTCTTAGGTGTTCAAGATCGTGGCGCCGTACCTGATATTAGCCCTGGCATTTGCGACCCTCACGTACCGCCTGCATCTTCCGCCTTTTGCGCTATTTCTCAATGCTCTCATGTTGACGGATGGTTGGCCTCATTGTTTATCTCGTTGACAGGGTTAGCTAACAATTTCTCCAGGAATGACACTCACATTCTTCTTCAACGTTACCGACACTGGTAAGACTTTCTCCGTCTCAGAGTTGAAGCTTTATTGACTGTTTGTAGGCTCTTGGTTGGAAATTGGTCAGACGATAAGCTTTTTCGTCGTCACATCACTGCTTCTACTTTGGTCTGGCGGAATATGCGCCATCGGGGAGTACATGATGTCCAGTATAACTGCAAAAGAGCACACCGATTGAAAGTCCGTGAATGTCCGAATATCCTGATAATCTAAGCTGCACTTGTAATCTACACTAATACCGGTACGTGAATCTACTAATCTACTTTTTCAACAGTTTCATGAGCGACCGCACTCCGTCGATACCAAACCCATCCTCGGGATAACAGACATACATGGGCTCTTTATCGGAATCGAATTTGGCCTGCAAATAGATCAATAATGGCGGTTTTCTAATGAGAAGGACGTACCCTGAAGTCTCCTCTCTTCAACAGACCCGCACTCGCAGTTACAGTATTGTACACTTTGCTGAGCGAGGTTATCTTCCAGCCGGAGAGGTTGTCGATGGGCTTGACACCGTCCGACGCGGTAATGCCAAAGGTAACGGTGATCGATACACCGCGCTGTCTTTCCTCCTCGCGAATGTCCTCAAGCGCCGTATGTATAAGGTACTCGGATGTACCTCGAGGGGCATGCGGGAAGGATGCACAATTCTTGATCAAATAGGATGTGTCACCGACAGGCGTGAGGATTAGGATGCCAACAATTCCATTGTCGTGGAGCGCGATCCAATACCGACGGTGTTCTTCGTCTGTGAATGCGGAGAATGTCGTCTGCACGTACAAATAAATAACGCATACAGGCAGCCGAATTGTGTCTCACCGAAGCTATTTGGACTCCAGATCTAGCCTTTTTCCACGCCTCTATGCCGTCGTTGATTTGGGTACGCATATCCTCCGACCACTTGCCAGTGACCTCCATGACCTGGACCCCAGCCTTGTCTGCGCGTCGAAGATTCTTCTTGAGATCCTTAACTGCCTTTACACCTTCATGACCTTTTGACTCCGGACTCGTCAACTCGATAACGTGATCTGGATCAATAACCTCCTCGTAGATGCACTCGACGGTGCTCCAACCAATGTCCGCGAGAACCTTCTCGAGCGGCTCCGAAGTGCAGCACCAAATAGGATGAAGGCGATTCTGCTCTGCCCAAGCCACAAATGCCCTGACGGTGGGCTCCAAAGCGGATGCGTCGGAAATGAGAGGATCTCCCCATGCGAACGCGAAGTGTTTACGCGTCATGTAGCCTTGAACGGGTGCGAAGGTGGACTGGGGAATCTGATTGGGCTGCGCCTGCCAGATACGGTAGCGCTCAAACTCGAGCCACGCCGTGGAGCTGGATGATCCGTGTTTGGCGACGAGGTCGGCCAGCGTGGTATTGTCGACAGCCGGCTGACCGTGGCATCGAAAGAGACGTCGCTGTCGTCTGGCTGGGTGTAAAGGTCGGGATCGATGTGGTCCGCCGAGTCGAAAGTGTTGGACTTGATGTCGTGAGGCATTCTGCTTGAGTGTCGAAGGAGTAGATGGTTCAACCATTGCCATTTATACCCCGCTCGATGAGCTTCTGTCTAACGATGATGTCACGATACGTTCATTCTGACGAATCACTCATCTCCACTGCCTATGCAATGACCTCTACTAAAACACAACTTTGCTACGGTTCAATTGTGTGAACCATGATCTATGACAGGACCCCCCGCCCGTATGCCCATTTTGAGCATCTTCCGTTTGCCAAAGAACCCTTGAAGGCAGTCTATGTCTTTCAACGACTGTTTACTACGCTCCTTCTCGTTCCGTACTGGGTCGCCTACTATGGGTTGCTTCCACGGACATGTCGCCCGCGCGCGAGCTGGGGACTGAAGCAGATCGTCTACGTCAACTTCACCCGGCGTATCTACAAGGTCGTCGAGGTCGCTGGTGTGACGTTCAACACTCGGGATCCAGAGTCAGAGCCCGCCCCAGGTACGCTGAAGGAGACGAGATTCGAATGGGCTCCGCCCTTGGACGAAAGCTTGAGAGACGGTGTTGTGGTCGACGTTTACGGACGGGTGTCGTTCAACAGAGTTGGCACCTTTGTCTGGCCCAAACTTCCTCCGATTTTTCATGACCAAGGTTCGTGGAGCAGTTACTTGCCTGTTCGACCATCCTAATATTCTTCAAGCACCTTTGATTGGCATCTTCATGCATGGAGGAGGCTACTGCCAGATGTCGGCGCATGAGAATGCCAGGACATCGCACATTCCGCGCCGACTCATGAGAGACGGCCGTTTCTCAGAAATATACAGCGTGGACTACCGCCTTCTGCAACATGCGCCATTCCCTGCCGTCATCATTGATGGGGCCGCCGTATATGCGCATGTCCTCAAGACGCGTCCGAGCGCGAAGATCATCCTGATCGGGGACAGCTCAGGTGGAAATCTTGTATTAGCGCTAGCTCGCTGGATTCGCGACCAGAACAAACTCACTCCTCCGTCTGGCCTCCTGCTTCTGTCCCCTTCGTGTGATACATGTACGCTCGAGTGATTTAGCGCTATACTACTATTTGCTCACGCCTCATTCCAGCGCACGCCTTTCCCGACGTCCCATCAGCCTACGTCGCACGGCCCACGCATCCACCGACTATCTCACCGACACTCCGGAACCACGCGCCCTCCTTCAGCGCACATTCCTCGGTTTCAAGTATCGGCCGCGCAACGTCGGTTGGCATGATCTGAATCGCGACGGCTCAGACCAGATGGAGCGCTATCTCCGCTTCTTCACCCGTTTTCGGCGCAATCACAAACAAACTAGCAATGTCCTACTAGAAAGTGAGGACACGGACTCGGAGTTGAAAGCGGAGGTGGAGGAGGAACAACGGCGATTGCATGAGATCATCCATTCAGAATACGTCAGTCCAGCTAGCCCAAAGGTGCTCAGACGCTGGGGTCACGACGTCGACTTGTATGATGGTGGCAAGGATGGACCCGGCCTTACGCTCCAGCAACTGGGTCTCGATCCGGGAACGCCTATAAGCCAACTGCCGCCTATGTTGCAGCCGGAGAATGTTGGGTTGTTCGCTGCGTTTCCGAAGACAATGGTCGTGATTGGGGATGCAGAGAGGTTGACCATCGAGGTAGGAAATCTGGTGCGAGCCATGGAAAGGGATGGAGTTGACGTGAAGACCAAGTGGGTGAAGGACGCGGTCCATGATGTTTTGATGATCCCGCCGGGATGGTGGGACGACGAAATTCGGGAGGAAGTATGGAGAGACATCGGGCAATGGCTGGACGGAATCAAGCAGGATTGATTGCATTGCGAGTGCGAAGCTGTATCCATAAGTATACTCGCGTACAATAGTAATATAGGTGTTCGACTGCATGATGTCTGAGTGATGAAGAATATAGTCAATACAATACAGCAATCTAATGATACATACGGGCTCTCGCGACAAGAGATACAAAATGACACACCAAGATACAATACACTCGAAAGCCCAGATCCAAGAAACATCAAGAAAAACAAGTCAGGCCGACGTAGCCGACCAAGGGCATTTCGTCGGCTCCAACACTAAGGGCTTCCCAAGGTCGCGCAGAAACGTGTTCCATTGTTGATCATTCTTGCGCCGAGCAACAACCGACTCTAGCTGTTGACGCGTCGGCGAATGCATAAAAATGGCCACAGCATATTGCGATAGGTTTCTGTCCTGCGAAATCTCGATCGTGTTCTCGCCCTCAACGAGAAACGCGGACAGGTCTACGAAACCGTTTTCATTCTTCTAAAGGTGATAGTGTAAGAGGGCGAAATCAACCAGAGCCAGTAATCAAAACTTACAAACATGGGAGGGGCGAGTGGTAAATTAACGATTTCACCACAGGTAAGCTTCAAGGCATTGTCGGATGGCCAGCTTGGCTTCAACTCGCCAAACTGGCGGAGTTTGACGCCTGTGTACTGTGCTAGGTCGCTTGTTTCATAACAACACAGGGAGATGCATTGTGACTCCTCAACTCCACTAGAAATGACGCGGGTCAGTAACGTAGTTGAGTATAGTTACAAATGGCACATACTCGACGCCCGCAAACCTCTGTGTCCAGCGCTTCAGATTGAAATGTTGTTGCTCTGTGAGAGTGATGGTGGTGGACTGAGTGCATGGCCCTATCGATGGGCACTGCCTGTAGCGTAATACTACCATGCTGTCGAACCATGTATCTACGGTAAGTCAGCATTCTCGTGCGCCGAGAAGAAAAGAGGGTAAACATGCCTGGATCTGGTAGGGCAATATGCTTGATTGGAATGGGCTCTTCAGGTATGAGCTCGGGTACTGCTGTCACTACTAACACGACTGACTAAGAGGAATCAAGGATCGAGGGAAACTACCCGTACCTGGAGGTGCGAGGGGACGGCAGACCAGAAGCTCGGATGCCAGAATTTCCAGCTGTTGTTTCGTTGGTTCATGTTCAAAGACAATCCAAGAAAATCCCGGCATAGGTTGACTCTGCTCAATGAGAAGTCGGTTGTCACCCTGCTGTACGAAAGGAGACAGATCGATAAATCCAGTTACAGGCTAGTAAACGATGAGTGCAAGTCGAGCGAAGAGGTGAGAATGCTTACCACTGGGGCTACTGGTTGCTGGATGTGTTGCGTGCGTAGATAAATATTTGAATTTGAAGGCCATGTCGGTTTTAGAGTACTCAAAGGTTTTTGCAGGTCGGGCGATTGAAAACAGCAGAGGGAGATGCATCTCGCGTGCTGAAGCATGCTTTAGAATAGCATTGAGCTACATATCTTTGACACTACGAAAATTCACATACTTTGTCTGACCGAATCGTTCGTTCCAGCCAAGAATACACCTAAATTGTTCCTCATTGAGGGCGATGTCGATAGGCACGCTCAGTCCCCGGATCCAGATATGTTCCATAAACACTAGGATCTGAAGGAAGAACAGCTAAGGATGTGGTCATTAAACGGTCTAAGTTGAGTAACGAGAAATTTACCATCTGAGAAGACTGTTGGTGGAGGCAGGGGCTCTTTGTCTTGATAAAGATCCTGGTAGGATAGTAGGTCGCCAGCAGGGCCAGAGTCAACCTCCATATCATCATCCTTGACAAGATACTCGTCCGTGAGGCGTTGAAATTCGACGTCTTCGTGGTAGCGCCACTAGTGACAGATACACCTGACAACGTTGATGCGTCAGGTGTGTTGTTCAAGATGTGCCCAGGTTCGACGGAGATATTCCTGGGTGCGTTCGGGATTTGAGGAGACTCGACAGATGCGTGCGTCATAGGTTCTGGAGTGTTAGAAGGGTGCTGCGACTGAACAGACGGATCTCCACGTCGTTCTGGGGTCACGGCAGGATGCTGCAGCTCAGCGGAGGCATTTCGAAAGCGTTCCGGTGTCACAGAGGGATGCTGTAAATCGGCAAACTCATTGCGAAAGCGTTCAGGCGTCACAGATGGATGTTGGAGATCGTTGAGGGTGTCTTCAGGCTTGACGGAGGTTGCTACAGTAGCCGCGTCTTCGGTAGACTTTCCGACGGCCATATCCATGAATTCGGCAAGGTCTTGCCTTTTCTTTTTGGGCAATGCAATTCGTGCTTTATGAGGTAGTGGAGGCGTTGGTCGGGCAGGTTGACTGGGTCCAGCCTGAGAAGACTGACTGACGCTAGCTTGCGGAATCTGCTGGGGAAGTGGGGGTGTTGGTTGGACCGGAGGTGTTGACTGGGTTTGAGCTGGGGGCTGACTTGGTATTGGTGGCTGCATTGGACCGCTTGAGAAGAAGGGCCAGCTTGAGGTTGTGCTGGGATGTTGATAGTACGTAGAACAAATCGAAGATGTTCTGTTCGGCTGTATTAATACTTGCATTGAAGTATCGATGAAGACTTACCTTGAACCTGAGGAGGATCGTTCTCGTAGTGCTTGACATGTTTGGAGAGTGCGTTGATAAGCCCAACATAGGCGACAGCCCATCTGCTTTGCTGGAAAGTGGTAAGGTCGATGGGGCTTTGCACGACATCGGGCTCGAAGCCCAACTGGGTAAGAACATTGCGGTACGCAGCCTAGTAGCATAAATGCAGGGCATCGTCAACTGACAGGCAGCGTACCAAGCATAAATCCACTATCTGCCAGCGCGTAAGCGATGATAAAGAACGCGTTTTTGAAACTCACTATGGGTCGAGCAGCATCGTAATGGGCCTTTCTGTTACCCTCCCAGACCTCAAATCTCTGAGCGAATGTAACAAAGTCATCCTCGTTGTCGCCCGTGAACCATTTCCTATAGTATGCAAACTTTGGTGCGTTGTCTGGTACTCGACTATCCGCCATGCAATCCGGATATAGTCGTGGTCAGGGTGATGGTAACGGATGCGGCATGATCAACATTGAAGACGATTGTTACTCCTTTCCATGATGAACGCTCTTGCTGGCCTTGCACTCGCCTAGCATAGTGGCTCAGGAGCCGACTACGACGAGTCGAACACCACGCCCGTCTCCCTTGTTCCGAACAGAGCTAAACCGCGCTACCCTATATTATTATCACTAGCACGCCCTACTCGCATTCTCTCCTTATCTCCCTTCCACCATGCCCACATTTGACATGGTTGTCGTCGGCGCCGGTGGTGGCCAGACGAAACAGATCTATCCGCGTATGTTGCATATATCGACTGTTCCTCCCGTGTTCACTCACACTCTCTCTAGATATTTATTTAAACCAGCAGACATGGACTGGAGCGACGGTATTGTCGCATTAGAGCAGGTATGATGCATGTCAACTATCCGTCACCAATGCTCAAGGCCACCAGGCTCAGGCCAAGGCGCTCTGCGCCGTATTCTACAGTCAACTCCCTCCTGTTCGGTGAGAGTCATCCCACCGTAGCCGACATCTATTCCTGGGTTCAGTTCGTACAAATTCACGTTACATTTTACTTCACTGATTGCCAGCAGCTGCTTCGTTCTTAGCCACGCCCATCTCGATCACATCAACAGTCTTGTTATATCTGCCGGGTCGTTTCTCCCGGGCAATCAACGTAAACACATACACGCCTCCAAACAAGTTCTGGACGCGCTAAACACACACGTGTTCCAAGACGTAGTCTGGCCGGCGTTGGCTAGTTACGAGAAGGACGACGATGACTCCAAATACCTCTATAAAGAGTAGGCTTCTCACCTGCGCCAGATCATTGTGTCTTACATACACGTCTTCTAGATTCCCTGCGCTCAAATACCAACCCGTCTTACCCGACGTCTCTATCCGCAGAGTTTCAGTAAGCCACGGGGGCTGCGAATCTTCTGCCTTCTTCATCCGACACAACCCCTCCTCAAACGAGTTCTTGTTCTTTGGTGACGTCGAACCCGATTCGCTCGCTTCTAAACCCCGCAACCTCAATGTTTGGGCTCTTGCGGCCCAAAAGATACCCGATAAACTGTCCTGCATTTTCATCGAATGCTCTTTTCCCTCTGGGCGTGACGATGATATGCTCTTTGGACACCTGAATCCTGAGCATCTCGTGCAGGAGCTCACAGTACTTGCGGAAGAGGTAATCAAAGCGCGGAGCCACACTCGTCCGCCTAGGAAAAAACGGAAAAAGAACTCTGTTGATCCAGAGGCCCTTCGAGGCGCGCTCACGGGGGTGCGCGTCGTCATCGTGCATTGTAAAGACGACCTGTCTCTTCGCCGTCATCCACGAGAAATCATTCTGGAGCAAGTAAAAGCGCTGGTGGAAGCAAAGGGATTAGGCGCAGAAGTCATCGCCGCAGAGCAAGGCATGCACTTAAGTGAGTTGTTCCCGACCTCCTTACTAGGTGTCGCTCATCCGTGGCGTTAGCTTTATGAACTGTTATTCGAACTCATAGCTATACTGTATATTAGCATACTAGCCTCCTTCATGTAGCTGTAGTATTCCTGACGGACCACCCACGATGTAGAATGATATCAAAAGATCTCCTGTAAGTAGATACAAGCAAACACTTGCAATTGCAAGGTCTGCTGGAGAATCTTCTGGAAGACCCGGTGTAAGATACAAGTAAGTACCTCAGGCCTCATGAGTGGGCACTGGGAGTGGTAGATTGTTATAAAGAGTCAGACCGGATGAGTCGCTCTGCCTCACAAAGGTTTGAATAATGTTGGTTTGCAACAACGGTCATAGAGTGTCATGAACGAAACCACATACAAAAAGACGAAAAGGTGAGAATATAATAACAGAGACAAATCCCCGTCCCGCAAAGTATGTAAGTGCTAATAATCGAAACCAAATCTATAAAACACGCGCAGTATTTTTTCCTTCCACCAATAGAAAGCAATGAAAGCGAACTTATATCACGACGATGCATAATAGTTTTACAACGCCATCAGCACCTGCGCTAGCCATGAAAGGGAGCGAAGGATGGAAACTCCACGTCAAGAACACCTTCGCGGGCCTTCTCTCGGTGAGTTGTTATCTCTTGTACGCACGCACGATTTCCAAGTAAGTCCCAGAATCGGATGGAGCAATCATGGCTGGCTGACACAAGGGAGAATCCAGCAACATCGATGGCGAGTGAAGTCACACCATCTAGATGCGCCAACATTGAGTGCGTACATTGCCCTAGTTAGTTGAGTCCATCAGAAGGGGGAATTAGGAAAGGCATTTTGGCTCCCACCTGTCTCAATATCGAAGATTTTGTAGTACTTGTCCTCGTGAGCAGTCACAAGCAGAGGCATCGTTGGATGCGATGCTATCCGGTTTATTTGAGTGGCCGGTGTCCCATCTTCGTGCCCGGAGGAACGGATATTAGCATCAACGCAGAGTGAATATTGGAGGAAAACGCACCATAAGTGCTGTCGCTGGCTAACCGAGAAAGTTCCTTTCCAGTCTCAATCTCAAATATCTTGATGACCGCATTTTGATACGCAACCGCAACTTGCTTGAGATCGACCTTGAGCGCCTCGACAGCGGTGGCGCCGGGGACGTCACCCTCGTGGTTCTCCTCACTTTCTCCGCTCTCGAGACCATGCCAACCCCAGGTCAATTTAAGGTGACCTGCACTCGGTCCACTGACATCCCAGACTTTGACGGCACCCTCGGCGCCACAGCTGATCAGGGTAGTCTCGTCCGAACAAGTGCCAGGTCCCACACTGCATCTGTGTGACCAATGAGTTCACCCCTTGCCCGCGTCTCATCATACGGTGCATATGTCGTGTGTGAAGGCGGCGGAAGTACCCAAACG
>JADNRX010000137.1:0-129999 GCA_015501595.1 Hymenopellis radicata
CAAGTCCCCGTCTCTCAGGCCTGCGGCCAGGCGTCCTGCAGCTGCACCTCGTAAGTGCCCGCCTTGATTGTCGTCGTGGGGATTGTTGCTGATGATGTCCAGGTGCACCTGCGCGCCCGGCGACTGCAAGTGCAGCGAGTGCAAGCACTAAATCGCCATCCTCATGCGATGAGCAGAAGCGTTGAACGATTGCCATTGTACATTGTATCATTTATTGTACGACTAGCGCGAGCCAAGAATGTTTTAACGACGACCACGCCTTTTCTCTGAAGTGCCATGGTGTGATGTTAGTGTTCGCGAAGTAGAGGAAAGGTAGAGATAGACGCACAGGGTCTCTGGCTTCGACGTTGTCGTTGCCCGACGCGGTTGGAGATGACATCCATAACCCGTAGGAAATCAAGGCAGCAGCAGACAGCCCGCGTCGTCGCGACAATTTTGATTCTTCTTGTCTGTTCGTCGCCATCGGTGTCTGGGCCCTCATCGTCGTTAGTATCAAAGCAGCGTCGTCGTCGTCGACTCGTCGTGATGAACGTCGGTGGTGGTCCCAAATGGATCGGCAGCCGGCATTCTTATTTCGGCACTAGTCTCTGAGTCTCGGCATGGCCCCTTCTCTCTAACCATGGATGATGGCACGCATGTCCTAGTGGTAAGTAACGCGGCCATCTTGATTCTTCTGCGACAAACTTTTTACAACTTCTAGCTTTGAATAGCAACGTCTGGTGTGATGCACGTTTGCCGACGAGTCCGATTTGTGTTCGGTGGATTTGGACACTCTTCCTCTTCAGAAATACTGGGAGGAATCTTTGCAGTCTCATCATTCGCTGTGGTTAGACAAGTACAGCGATTCTTAGGCCTTCTATCTCCCCCTCGTTTACATTCGCATCTACAGGAAACAAGCACGGTACGCATATCCCAGCGGTATATGCGTATCATGTTGTTCGACCGTTATTTCGATTTTTTTGAACCTCCTCTGCGTTTCATAGGAGAGGCAAGCAGCTTTATGAAGTGCGCGTAGGTAGAGCGTTATCTTCGAGACGCCATCATGTTAATATGGATACAGCGCTCACTACGAGCTAATACGATACACTGTGTGGTACTGGGAAATTCTAATATGGTTCGGATCACAGAACAGAGCTCAACAACACCTGGAAGATACAACATCAGCACTCCGTTGCAACTTGCAGAACAGGCGCGAGGCTTACTTTCAAACCACCAGGATTCGCACCGACGAGATCCTTCACCTTCTTCCCATCCTTAAACACGATGAAAGTAGGCATCTAACAAGACCAAGCTCAGCACCTACACATTGCAGCATATAGGAAGAACACGTACCGCCCTCACTTGAACCTCCTCCGCTATTTCCTCCTGCTCATCGACGTCTACTTTATAGAACTCAATGTCCGCAAACTCCGTCTGGTCGGCTAGTTGTGCGAAGATGGGCGAGATGACTCTACACGGCCCACACCACGTAGCCCAGAAGTCTATGACCACGACTTTGTTGGATTCGAGCTACAACAGAACGATCAGCCATACTGCTAACAGCGGAATTCGAGGCAAAACGACGCACGATTGCCTTAAACTGAGAGTGGGATGTTATGGGCGTGACAGTCATGGCGAGTTTTGTGGGGGGATGAAGAGGTGATATGGAAGGCGGGGTCTGAAGCTTTAGTGCCGAGACAAGGGCTTTTATAGTCGACCAAGTGGCGCAGCGGCACGTGACACTTACTAACGGATGAGCAATCCCACCTCGATGGTCACTGACGAATGGCGTTTCAATCGCGTCTTACTGTGCTTCTATCAATTAAGCGCTACTTCGATGGCCCGCCCCGTGAGCGCTTCTAGTACTCAGCATCGGCCATGGCGGTGAAATTGCCGACCGGACCAGCCGATACCCGACAGACGCGTTCGAAGGCTGAGAACGAAGTCGCACGGGATTCCAGAAGCTGATGAGTCCTCATCGGAGAGTTCGAAAATAAGGCCTGTCAAATCACCACCAGAGGGCAAAGTCAACTTGTAGACAGGCCAAGTCAGGTGCCTTCTAGGGTTCGGTATCCTTCTCCACTTGCTGGCGAACAGAGATGTCTAGCGTCGATCTGTTCCCTTCAAGTGGGGCTTAGTGTGAGGCGCTCCAGAGATGTAAGTGCATTATAACGGTTCCTTCAATACACTGAACTCTTTCCTATCAAAGTCATTGCGTTCCCTACAACGATTCCCCACGCTCCCAGGCTGCCATCACAGAGCACACAATCTTGTGCTCAATACCGCGGCAAGAATCCCTATGCCTTAGCCACAGCGCGAGCAGCGACGTGTACATCTCGCTCGACACGATCCCTGCGCAGCCCAAGCACTGAACGCCGACGTAACGATTATGAATCGTCGCCAACACCGCAGCCTCCCATGTCGAGGGAAGCGAGGCCTGCTGTATCCACGCCTCCCGTCTCAGGAACCGCCAGACTCTATGTTCCATCTCCTGCAAGTCCATATCTTGCCGAATGAAAGGGTTGTCGAACGTCTTCCGGATGGCAATGGTCTTGCTATGAGAAGCGCCCTCCGTGATGGCTGTCCTGTAAGTTCCACGCTGCTGCTCTCCTATACCAGTACAGGGATCGCGTTGGAACGCACTGCGAATGAATTGAGATGGGACGACGACAGAGACGATAGGTGTGCTTACGGGAGTGGAGGGTTATAGTTGGCCGGCGTCGCAATGTGGCAGACACGGTCGCCATTCGTAATCTGCCAGTGGCAGTCAGAATTAGACCGCCCACAACGACAAGGAGAAATGCGAGGCATGCGTCGGGATGGTTTCTCGTGGTGTCTAAAGTCCGGGTCGATGAGGCAAGTGAGCGTACAAGAGCCCTTTTATATGTTACAGTGCCGCAGGGTCTCTGAGGACTCACGCAGTTTTTCATGGCATACCTCACGCCATAAAAATTCGCGTGTCCTTGTTTAGACGATCCTTTGTGTAGCGCCGGAGCAATCAGAGAGATCAAGATGGGAGCGTCGGGTCAGTCTGTATGAGAAACAATGGCGATTGATGCTGTAGGTCCATCTACTAGGTGGTATCCCCGAAAAGTTGAAGTACACGACTCCGGAATTGTGCGACGCGGTGGTTGAAATTTAAGCGTCGGAGTTTGCCGCGTCTTGTCACACAGCTCCCAGCAGTGCACCGCATGCGGGTTTTTCCAGTTGTACCCTTTCCTTTAAACAACTCGGGCCAGTTATACAAGCCGCCTTCCATTGACTTTCATGCGCTTCTTGTTCTTGCCGAGGAATCGATCTGTCGCCTTATTCTCAATATGGACTTCCTTGTATTACTCAGTACTGGGATCATATATGTTGATTGCGAGCCTGTATCATCTCCCGATGCACTGGTTGCTTCTTATATTTTGCCATTGTCTGCTTGTCTTCCACCTGCGACGTTTACTATCATCCCGCTTCACTCTTTCACACCGAACCCATTATGCATCAACCCTTCACTTCTCTACCGCCTTCAATCCCCGATCGCTCATCGCTACCCTGTTTCCATTCCTCCACGGAAGAACGCTCCTTACGAATCCTCTTATGGTTAGCCGTGTGGTGCATGGGCGGTGTAGCAGATGCACTGCTCTCTTCCCCGACGACTTTCCCCATCTTCCGGAAGACGATGGCAACGAGACTCCTTCGCTCGTGGCGTCCCAAGTATTCAGTTCAACTTCCGAACCATTCGTCGTCAATATCACACACTTCCCACCCCACTGTGAAGAGAGCAAGAAACGAAATTTACAAGGATTTTGGACCGTGACAGGTAGGTGTCGTTCGTCATCCATTTTGTTCCAACTATTTATCGTCGCCATCACAGTAGATGATGACAACCCAACGAGTCCCGTATTCGCTCTCTTCACTGTACTCCCCGGAGGCGGATCCGACTTTCGCGTCAGCGCGAAGATTGTGGTCTATGGGCTATGCCTTTCTCTCCTCGAGGAAGCCCCGGTATACCACCACATCAACGCTGACACAGGGGCTCTGCCCGAAATATCTATGCTTACACACAACCACGACACTCAGACGGAGAGAGCGCGTACCCTAGCGCAATGGGTACCAGGACCTCAAATGAGAGAGCGTATCGCGGCTATCCTACCCATTGTTAGCGAAAGATTGAGGCTGGTGCCGAAGAAGAAGTTGAAAGGCTTGAAGGCGTGGTCGTGTGCGGTGGAGAAGGACGCGGCCACGGGGAAGACGTATCCAGCCCCGACATGGATAGAGTGCTAGGTGGTGTACTACATCTGGAAATAGTCAGTATTGTCGTCTACTACGAATGCTACGAATCGTCATCAAGCCACTTTCGCTGGACTTGCGCCATGTCCGTGTCGGAGACGCGCACACAGCTAACGGTCGCCGACTTCGAATTCGGATTCGACGATGTCGTGGCGACGCGCTTGGAGCTACCATCCATACCGTAGGAGAGTTCAACACAGCAGTGTGTCGCGGTAATTTTGATTCTTTGCTCGTCATTGTCGTCTCCATCGGTGCCAGCGGGCCTTCGTCGTCGTCAGTGTCAAAGCAGCATCGTTGTCGTCGTCATGAACGGTCGGGTGGTCCCAATGGCCCGGCATGCTTACTTCGGCATTGGTTTGGTCTCGTTCTCTTTGGAAACTGCAGTGAATCGATATGGCCCGCATGTCCTAGTGGTAATTGCGAGTCGTTCTTTGGAGGTTGTTACAGCAATTTTTTGGTTCTTGCTTATACAAACAAATGAACGCGTTTGCCGCAGATTTGTTACCTACCCCGGAAAGATGCTTTCTAGAATCGACGTGCTGTGGCCGGCAATGTACAGGGATCCGATGTAAGTACTTAGTAGGCATTTGTTGCTCACATTCACATTTACAGGAAACAAGTAAGTATGGTACGTAGATCCTAGCGGTACTGCGTATCATTCACCCGGCACTACAGTAGCAATTTTTTTTTGAATCCTCCCCGCCCATTTGCTCATCCCAGTCCGAGTCACTTGGTAGTACGTCTATCATAGGCTATACTTGATACGAGGGCGGCCCAAGCAATCTACGCAGTGTGTGCATCCTCGAAGCGGACGCTGGCCAATTTTTTTTTCTTCAGCAAGAACGAACTTGAAAGCTCTCCTACTAAGAGTATGAGCTCGTGCAAGAGATCAGCTTAAAGCACACAGGACAACCATTGCACTTGAAGTGGACCATCATGATGTTTTAGCACCATGAGGTGTCTCACACGTGGCTCAGCCTGAGTGCGACTTGTTCTTTGACCACCACCGACATATTTCCCAGGTAAGAGCATCATCTTCGCAATTCTACATGTCCCCACCGAACTGTTAGCTGCATTAAGTGCCATTGCTTTATATTTCGGGATCCACAATGGCACCCAAACCAGCATCGATATGCAGGCAGCCGTTCCGGAAAAGTGCAGACGCGGACAACGTGCCTTGTCCCCCCAAGACTACGTTCATTCCTCATTTACGCCGAATGATGCCCAATTCGCGCAGTGCACTGTCGATCTAAAAGCTGTAAATCGAGCAGCTCGCGAATGCGATGAAGAGATTGCCATCTTACGTGACCGCCTTGCTGCGCGCCTGAACAGAAGGGATGAGCTGCGCGTGCGCGCATCCCACTATCGCTCTATCCTCTCCCCCATTCGCCGCCTTCCAAAAGAATTGCTCATTGAAATCTTCTCCGGCTGTCTGACAGACTACTTCCGGACGGTCGAGGTCGGCACCTATGGGTGGCTCAATGAGCCATCAAAACTTCCCATCATGAGACTCCTCCGTGTGTGCTCTCATTGGTGCCACATTATTCTCTCCACAGGCTCACTCTGGTCGCAATTCCAGTGTCGAGTCGATGATACATTCGAAAACGGCGGAATCGGATGGGCATGTCTGGAAATGCACCTCGAACGGTCGCAGGATTGTCCTCTCTCCTTCCTTATCTGGGGAGATGCTATTCTTCCCGCCCATTCCCTCTTACATCGCCTGCTTCAGGAGACGCGGAGATGGAGGCACGTGTCTTTCTCATGTGACGCAATTTCCTTGCGCAGCTGGGGAAACTCACTTGCCACCCTCCCTTGTTTGCGAATGCTTCACATCGAATCAACCAACATTCTCGATGATGGCGAGGAAGTCTCCTCCATCGAGTTTCCGTCTAACAGTTTGCTCTATCTCGATATATCACCCACTATACTGCACAGAGTAGTCGTTGCCTTCAAGCACCTCCGTTATTTGGGGCTCAGTCACTACAGCAGTACCGCGCAGCTCTTCGAATGCCTTTGCAATGCAACGCATGTGGAGTTTATCGAGTTTTGGCAAGGAAGAGGCCGTGATGATGAAGACGACTTCAATTACACGGAATTTCGAGAAAACAGTGGTTCTCGAAAGACCCTGGGTTTGCAGGCGATGACCCTCTTTATCTCCAGCTTCGTTTGTCAAGGCGCCCTTCTGAATCTCTTGTCCACTTGCTTCCACATGCCGCACCTCCACACATTCAAGTTGGGAAAATCAAGTGGCCCGTCTTCGGCGCCGGGGGACATTCTCGACCCCATTGTTATTGAGAGATAGAGATGTCGGGAAGCGGATGAACGGCGCTACGACGGAGGATGCACACGGGAAGTGATGGTGGCAAGAACTAAGGTGTATTTAGGAGTAGATACAGCCTAAATACTGACAGAATGGTAAATAAGTAGAAACAATAATGTGGCGTGAGGCAGGCACGGCGCGAGGGATGGCGGGAATCACGTGGCTGAGGACTCTCCTTCCAACACTCCTACTAGTCCACAGACACGGTGGATAACAGTGCCAAGAAGATGCAAAGGGATCCAACAATCAACACTGAGCTCCTACTGCTTTGTGTGATCCAATGGGAAGGTAAGGGGGAATCTGATAGAGAGGGGACGGGCGTCGTAAACGACTAAGCCTCCGGTAACGGCCGAGCAGCAACCTGGGTGGTGTGCACGAACGGAAGGTAGTGAGATAACCGGTGGAGACTCGGTGGATAGTAGCACAAGTAATGGTACGGTGATGGCACAGATGATGGCACGGCTGATGGCACGGATATTGGGAATGGCACAGATATAGGGATGGCACGGTAAAGGCACGGGGGGTAAAGGCACGTTGAAAAGCACGGAATAATGCACAACGAAGGCACAGTGAGATTGGCAGAGCTTCGGGGCCCATAACCTATTGAGAGATAGAGATGTCGGGAAGCGGATGAACGGCGCTACGACGGAGGATGCACACGGGAAGTGATGGTGGCAAGAACTAAGGTGTATTTAGGAGTAGATACAGCCTAAATACTGACAGAATGGTAAATAAGTAGAAACAATAATGTGGCGTGAGGCAGGCACGGCGCGAGGGATGGCGGGAATCACGTGGCTGAGGACTCTCCTTCCAACAATTGTCAAGAATACCGCTATATTTTTGGAAACAATCCCCCGCCTAAAGTCGCTATATGTGCACGGCCTAGCTATTTCAGATGCCGAGCTCCTGCAGATCGTTCGCGCTACACCACTTGTTGAGGAAATATCACTCACCTTGTTGATGGAAGGGAACGAAATGGCTCTCCTCAAAGAGCTAACAGCGTCACCTACATGGTCGTCAGGTGACCCAAGCCTTCCTCGCCTGCGAGGACTGAATCTCTCCTTCACGCACGGAAGTGAAGCGCTCCTCGATGCGCTACTAGAAATGGCCTATTCGCGTCTTCAGCTTAATGGCAACGAGGCAGTAGCATGGAGTAAAGTCGCCACAATGGAGGAGATCGTGGTAGACCTCGACGAAGCGTCTCGCAGTCGCGAAGCTGCCATGTTCATGAAAGCTGCAGCACATAGAGATTATGCCTTACGACGGGTGAGCGAAACGTCGTTCATTCTGTTAAAGGCAGGCTGTAAGCATCGTTGGCAGGAAGTAGCTGCGTCAGATTATCCCAATCTACAGTATCGGAGTTCCTTCGAGAAGCAGTAGATTTCTGATAAAATGCATCCACGATGGTCATTGGTCACTTGCAGCGAACGGAAATGTTTAGTGGCAATCTGTTCACTTCAGGTCGGGGCGGTATACCAAGAAGTCAATCAAAGCAAGCAGAAGTTGGTGAATATGTGTGCCATTCAGGCGTTCCAGCAGCCAGCAAGTAAACCCAGGCGCATAAACTGACAGGTTGTCTCCACCAAGCTTTGTGGAGACACGTGTGTCGCGCCCAAAGAAGAAATTTGAAATTGCCGAGAAGGGATATCCGCCGGCAGGCAAATTTCTTTCCTCAACGTCCATCTTGCAGCGATCTGTGCTTAGATTTCGCCGACCACTGCCCTTTTATTCTCGGAAAATGACAGACAAGGGTGGCTCTAACGTTCACAATGACTGTAATGCGCTCTGACCTATCTCCTAGTTCTCATCGGCGTCATTGGAGGCAGTGGTCTATACCATCTAGATAATTTGACATTCGTGTATGTTCGCTGAGAACTTTCAAGTGGATTTTACTAAATATGTTACAGAAAACATGTCAACCCGGAGACAGTGCGTCACTCTACTGGATGCCCTTCATGTTTCTAATCCTTGAACACATCAGCCATGGGGTTTTCCTTCATCTCCAATCTCCATCTGCTCTCTCCCATCCGGCACCCAAGTCGCGTTCCTAGCGCGCCACGGCGTCGGACACACCATCGCCCCATCAGCCGTCCCTGCTCGTGCCAACATCGCCGCGCTTAAATCGCTCGGCGTCCGCGCCATCGTCGCCTTCTCTGCCGTCGGCTCCCTCCGCGAGGAAATTTCCCCAGGCTCCTTCGCGATTCCCACCCAGATAATCGACCGCACCAAGGGCATCCGGCCCGCGTCGTTCTTCGAAGGCACGACGGTGGTAGCTCACGCCAGCTTTGGGGATCCGTTCAGCAACAAGCTCGCTGCGTGGCTGGAGGAGCGTGTCCGCAAGGCGCTTGAGGCTGAGGGCCGCGGTGTGCAGCTCTTTTCGGACAAGTGTATCGTGTGCATGGAGGGACCGCAGTTCTCCACCCGCGCGGAGAGTATAATGTACAGGCAGTGGGGCGGCGACCTTATCAACATGAGTGTCCTCCCAGAAGCCAAACTCGCACGGGAGGCTGAGCTCAGGTCGGTCTCTCTTTTCCCCGTACAACAGACTTTTAACTTGCACGTATAGTTACGCCTTAATTGCGACAGCGACCGATTATGACGCATGGCGCCCTCACTCTGACGCAGTTACGGCTGCAGAAGTGTTCAAAACGCTAAAGGCTAACGCCGATACGTCGCGTTTCGTCGCAGCGTCAGTCCTGCACGATCTGCACGAGGCGATTACAACCACGGGGGAAAACCTGCTTCTCGAGCAGGTCGGCTCGATGAGCTTCTCCATCATGCCCCGGTCTGAAAAGCAGAACCCTGCTGATCGTCAGAAACTGGCGTATGTCCTCCCAGAGTACTTTTCCGGGGACGAATAGAATAGAATTGGATGATTATCAGCAATGTTTAGAGATGAATGTAGTTCTTGTACGAAGTAGACAGCGGGAGAACAACAATTGATGGACACGAGATATCGAGTCAACAAAGCAGCGCCTAGGAGCATAGCACACGGGTGTTTCGAGTTTGCCACGTAGATGTGGTATGTAAATCATCAACTCGCAACGCCACTCGAAGCGGCAGATCGGATGCCGAATGACTCGGCATGTGACTTGTACATCAACTTGAACTTGCTTTGCCCCACGACCTCCCTCGCGCGCGGCTTCAGAAAATGGATGCAAAAACACGCATAAGCAAATAAATGGACTTCGCTTCTAGAATACTGGTCGTCTGGAACGCGTCTTGGAACTTTCTGTTCTTCTTCTTCCCCGACTCATCTTGGTAGAGAAGTGCGTTTCTCTATTTCGTCGTATATAATCTCATAATCTTGAGAGGCACCAGCGACTTCAAGTAGGTTTGTTTTCACACTTGGTTCCAAATCCTAGTGCCCGACGTCAGGACGAACATCGCTCCTGCCTTCCTTGCACACTGCGCCATCTTCGTCTGGATAGGCACGCGCTTTAATTGAGTATCCTCGTTTACTCTTGCCATGCTTTGCTTTGTTAGGGCACTATAGGAATTATCCTAGCTATTCTAAGAAGGGTGTTTCTAGGTGTTCAAGGAGCGCCGAGACTGGCGAACTTGGAGCTTACAAGCAGTAAGGATTTCCATCTTCGCGTCAATTTACGCCGTTTGCTGCTTTGCATCGCCAAAGTTCTGCGTTCTTCACCGAATAGTTAGTCTGATATAACGTGGGTCCATCCATCGCCTCATTAGGCTCCAGTAATAACTTATTGACGGCGCTTCCCTACTTCCAGTCTGACGGCCATGTCTTCAAGCGCTCAGCAAGGTCAACATGATAATGCTGTACGTGCCCAGTCCAACCACAAGCCGAGCAGAAGCTCTAACGTCCGCGGGAAATGGCCAACGTAAGATCATGATGTAGATCCACTTCAGTATATTTTCTTGACGGACCCACCGCAAACTGACAGGACGCGTGGCAGTCGCTTATATCCGCACCGCCCGGTCCAGTGAGCTTCTGTCACCTGGGACTTTCGACGGAAGCATCGCAGCCCCGAGGGTGTAGTATTTTCTGTTGCCCCCAAATTTAGAGGCTGACGCTGGGCGTATGAGCAAGCGACATCATGAACCAACTGCGAGATCCGATTTCAGTCGGCCTCGACGTATTTCATCGGCATTGACGGGGGACTCGAGTGACGAGGTTCAAGCGGGAGGTGAGGTGGCAGTGACCACTAATTCGAAGTACGAGCATGGCCCGCGGCCCGTACTAAGGATGGGAAACAAGCTTTCAGGCGTTCACTGCTATTCTTGATCTTGATCGGGTAGAAGGCTGTCTTCCCTAGGATGCGTCATGGCGAGGCGACACCTCGGTTTCTTTTGGGTCAATACTATGAAGTACTTCTTCTCGCTTTCCCGAGCCCAGAATCATCGTACTTAGGAGCTTCCTGGAATTTACAGCAATGAACGTCTTGGAACCGGGATCGGGTCTTCATCAGCCGCAGTTCGTCAGATAATCTGTACTGCATCTTTCGGAACTTGCGCAGACGAATCTGGTCTTTTTCTGTATACCTCTCGTATTTCCTACTTCTCTCAGTCGATGGGTAGTCCTTGGCCGCACCTATAGACTCGAATGAATCATGCGCAGTGCAGGGTAAACGTGCACCTGGTAAATACGGAGAGATGTACTCAGCACTCAGAGTCGACGGCCTTATCATTCTCGGAAAACCATTTCCAGCGCAGTCTATTAATATTATGTTGTCTCTTCATCTCTGAGCTGATGACCTCAGTTTCCGCTTGGACATACTATTCTTTCCGATTCTGTCGTATTATGTTGTCCCTTCATCTCTGAGCTCTTCACCTCAGTTCCCCCTTGGCAATACTATTCTTTCCGATTCCGTCGACATTCATAGGGTTTGAGTACCAATGTCGCTGTTCGTGGCGAACGCTGAGCGCAAAAGCTATGAAAATATACATCTATTACCGTGCATCGAAGCACTTCTCGCGAATGCCAAGGTTCCGTCCAATTCCGTCCCTGCCCGTTGCAATCTACCCCCTACTCCTTCATTCACAGCCCGCGCCATTCCATCCTGTTGTTGATCTCTACATCCATCCATCTTTCGCGGGACCATCATCTCGCTGTGAGTCATGTTGAGATAGCAACACCCATGTCAGAATGAATCATGGCGCTCTCCGTGCACATGGGGAGCGGCAAGCGTCAAGGGCAGACGATGCTGGTGGAACGGAGGTGATCAACATCCGCGAAGTGGCCACCCTGATAAGATGCCATAAAAGGAAGGCTGATACTCGGTGATTTCGGAATCAATGCCGAGTGCCTGTCTTCGCGCACATCTCTTCGTCATCGTTCATCAAAACGTTCAACATGAAGCACGGTCGAGCAAGGCCTGAAACGCCTCGTCCTCCTCAGTCTGGCAATCGACGTGATCATCATCTGTCGGTCAAATCCTTCCGAGTCTTGGCCTCCGTACTCCTCACGCTTCTGTTCTACCTTAACCTCGAGACTGCCATTTTCCGTTAGTCTGGGGAAGACGTTTGTAATGCCACGACCCCACGGTCCGTGACTAAAGCCGCCTCTGTCCGTTCTCGCTTACCGATTCGCTGTAACCGACGACCCGTCCAAGCCCGTCCAGCCGTCAAACAGGCATCTAAATGGGTATACTTAGCTTTATCAATGGGCGGTGCGAGTAAGCAGTGATTTAAACACTTGTCATCTGTTCAAGGATGGATATATATAAATGAAGGTTCGCGTCGGTCTTTTTTATTACTACTCCCCACACACACTCTACCTTTGACGAGCTTCACGACAATCATCATGCCCTACGAACACCAACACGGCGAAAAAGTCTGCCCAGTGACTGGCACGCACGAGTTCTGCCCTGCGCGCCCTGGGGATAGCAGAGGCGTATGTCCTGCTCTCAACACGATGGCGAACCACGGCTACATGTAAGCTTCCCTCTCCTGCTCAATTTCGACGCGTTTCCAACATTGTCCTCTCCAGACCCCGCGATGGGAAGAACATCTCTATCCCTACCATGATCGCCGGGCTCAAATCCTGCTACGGCCTCACAACGGTGCTCGCGACGTTCCTGACCGTCGTCGGCTACTTCATCCTCCAGCGCCTGACCGTCGATCTCTTCCACATCGGGAAGCACAATCGGATAGAACACGACGCCTCGCTCGTGCACGCCGACACGCGCTATCCCGACGAATACGCGCCGCCCCATATACATCCACAGTGGGTGCAGGATCTCGTGCGGGATATCCAGCCGGTGGTTCCGGAAAAGCACGAGCGCGACGAGGGCGTTCTCGTCGACGCGACGGACGTGGCGCGTATGCGCGTGCGGCGGGAGAAGGTGTGTCGGCCGCTGGACAGCGTGCACTCGGAGATCGCGCGCGGCGAGATGGGCATCATCCTGGGCGTGTGGGAGAAGAAGTGGACGTCGTCGGAGGTGTCAAAGGCGAAGGGGATTCCGCTGCCGTGGCTGTTGGATTGGCTGCAGCAGGAGAAGCTCCCGGAGAACTGGGCGCCTGACCATAAGCAAGGGCTTCTCGACACGGTGAGGAGGAGCAAGGCGATAAGGGAAGCGATGGAGCGTATGCAGCCTGAAGCAAAACTTTAGTATTGCTTTTGTTTGGAGTGGTAGTTGTAATTTATTCGCTGCGTAGTATATATTACTTAGTTTATAGCTTGGATAAATGACATCTCACTGAGGGGGCTTTCACGATATCTTTGGTGTTTGGCGTCGTGATATATTAGCATGGTTCTCCATGCGATACGACGTGATGAACGGTCTGGGGCACTACTTGATTTCAATATGTCTATTTTGGCGTACAAATCTCGCGCTTCGCGATTCCGGCTATCGGCACACAACCTCGCCGAGACTTGCAATTACCACCGCTGCTACAGGAGAACTCCCAAGGGATCTGACTTACCATCGACTTCCTTCCTTCCTTCCGGCGTGCTGTTCAGTGCGGAGAAGCGCGTGGAGGTTCGGGCCGCCATGCGTTGGTTAGACGGCGCCCTTTCCAGCCACCTTTTCCTTGAGCTCAGAGGATAGATAAGATGATAGTATCATGAGACGCCGCTTTAGTTTTGAAGCCCTGAGCTGGAAACTGATGAGGCCGTCGACTCCAGCGCTTAGCATTCCGACTAATCCATTGCAGGTGTGTGTTCGCCGTGATGCATAACAGCGAGCCTCGACGCAATCGGAATAGTATCATATGTCCAAGGGGAATGCGCCGCTTTGATCAACACTGCGCTGGAAAGCATTTTCCGAGAGTTTACCAGGCGTGCAACTGTGTAGGCGCATGATTCATTCGAGTGTATAGGTTCGGAGACAAGTAGGAGTAGAACTTGAGAGGTACATCATTGCTGTCGTGCGCACAATTCAGTACCTGCATACTAAGTTCCCTGCCTCGGAATGGATTTCCGGACGGATGTACAGCCTTACATCCGTTTCTTGTCCAAAGATTGGAAGAAGCTGTTTCAAGCTGTAAACACCCAGAAGTTGAAGCGCCTGAGTTCGGGAAAAAGTGGATCGCTGTTCATCCACCCAATAAGCGAGCCGAGAAGAAGTAAGTACTTGTCAGTATTGACCAACGACGTCGAGGCTAATGTATCCTAGGGAAGAACACTTCTACCCGATCAAGCCTACCAAGAATAGCATTGAACGCTTGCAATGGCAAGTTTGTTTCCTGTACGGGCCGCAGGTAATGTGTATTACTGGTCACCTCACCTCAGCCGCCTTGATTTGGACGCAGAGTGATTTACGTTTACACAAAATTTGTTCAATACCAGCACTTGATTAATCAAAATCGCAGTCTGTATTGTATGTACACACAATCTAAATCTACATCTACTAAGACAAATGAACACTCAACACCGCCCCTGCCTCTCCAATCTCCTTGACCTGCACCACCAAATCGCCGCCCGTCGACACCTGCACGAGCGCCTCGACCGTCGTGAACCACTTGTCCTTATCCGGGCCTGTCCCCTTTGTCTTGATGCCCAACACCGCCTCGCCCGTCATGGCAGCCAACAAGTTGACCTTTTTCACCTCCTTGTGCTTTTCCTCAATCTCCTCTTCCTCTTCCTCCTCCTCCTCCTCGTCGTCCGAGTACTCGACCTTTGGCGGCTTCACTTTGTCAATCCTGATGCCCTCCTCGACCTCCCACAGCTCGAACCCAAACGTCTTGGACGCCTCGGTCAACGTGACGTCGACATTAACGACGCGGCGCGCGGGTAAGAGGGTTTCTTTAAGCAGGACGGGGACATATAGAGGCTCTGCATCGTCTTGCGGGAAATACAACCCCAAAGACCGGGCGAGCACTGGCGCGTCAACGTCACCACCACGCTCAAAGGCTTTAAGGAAATCCTCATCGTGCGGTATCTGCGCGATCATCGCAGCCTGGATGGCACATCCTCGTGCAAGTAGAGTAGTGGGGTCACCGATGCCGCCGCCGCCGACGGTGCCCATGCTGAATGGCGTGGACACGGTTTCGCTGAAGCCGGCGACGAGGTGCTCGTCCAGCCCGGGAAGACATGATGTCCCGCCGACGTAGACAATCTCGTCAATTTCGTACGAGTCCATTTTGAGAGAACCCAAAAGGTTGGTGACGGATGACGCGACGGCGGTGTAGACGGGGCGTGCGAGCATGTCAAACCGCAGACGGTTGACAGAGCCAGTGTAGTCGTACCCGTCTTTGAGGGACTCGACGGAACAGGTGGCTGCACCAGGAGAGGCACTGAGTGTGCGTTTTGTATGCTCGATGGCGAGTCGTAGCTTGGCCTCGGCGCGTTTGTCTTGCGTTTCCGTAGATGGACACACGGTGAGGGGGATTTTGTTCTTTTTCGAAAAGTCGGCGGCAAAGAATGAGATGAGCTTGTCGTCGATTTGGTCTGCGCCGACGTCGGTGGTGGAGTATTCGCCAAGGACGTGGCCCAGTCCTTCGCGTACAGATACTACAAACACGGATAGTGATGACGAGCCGAGGTCGACGATGAGTTGGGTACGGTCTGGGTGTAGTGTGCCATCAGCAGAGGTTGCCGCGACGACTGCACCGGCCTCTTCGAGGAATTGGTAGACTTTAACGCCTGCCTCTGTCGCTGCCTTGTCTAGTGCATCAATCTGGGCTTCTGAAAATGTGGGTGGGACGGTGATGACAGCGCCCTGCACCTTTTTACCGAGAAAATCTTCGGCGGATTGGATTAATGATTTAAGGAATATCGTCGTGACTTGGTGAACGGTGAGGACGCGAGTGGTAGGGATGGGTTCTGAGCGGGGCGTGGCGGGGGCGCTAGAAGGTAATGGCGACGGTGCGGGCACGAGCACCTCCACTTTGAATTCGTCGCTAAAGAACGCGCGTCAATACGGTCCACGAACAGCGACGAGCATCCTACTTTTTGCCAATCAGGTTGCGGAATCCAGTTATGGTATTTGCAGAATTTTTAACGAGCTGCTGCTTGGCTTGGTTGCCGATGTACTGCGATGCGCGATGAGGAAATGCAAAGTAGATAATAATGATTTTACCATTTCTTCGCCTTGGAAAGCGATGGCGCACGCAATTTGACGCTCCCCATCTTCATTCGCAATCGACTCGGCGAGGCCTTCCTGTCAATAAAACGTCGTCAACGAGCTCGCCGTACAACAGTTAACCGACCTTTGTAAAGACGGCGATGGATGCATATGAATTTCCGAAATTTATGCCGACGACGGGCGGGATGGGGGCGATGGTGGCCGCCGCGTCGGCGTTTCCGTTCGGTGTCGGGCTCGCCATCGGGATAGGCGTCGGCGTCGTCGTGGTCGATGGCAAAGAAAAAATACTGCACGTGGCTTTAGGGTTAGAGCTACTTAGGGTTTGGCTAGGGTTTGTTACAGACTAATCTCTTGCTTTCATGTCCTGCTCCCATTTATCGCAAATTGGCGCCCTCTCGCAGCCCAGACTGTCGCAGTCGGTGCATAGAGAGGAATGTACGCAGTGCTTTGACAATCAGGTATGATCCACGCTGTTGCCTCCGACGTTGCTCGCTGACGCGTTTCACTGCAGGACACACCGCTCGGTGTCGACGTCTGCTTGGCCTGTTTCAACGGCGCCTGCCTCGACGGCGACCGTCAGCACGCGCTGCTCCATGTCACCAAGCTCGGTCACCCGTTTACCCTCAATGTCAAGCGTAAACCCAAACCATCTACACAGCGTGTGCGTAGCCAGACATGTTCGATATGCGTGTCGTTGATGGCCTTGTAGGTCCAAGACGAGGAACCGCCTGCTAAAATGGCAAAGTTGGCTATCCTAGAGGAGCGCGAGGAAGACAAGTACGAGCATACGACTGTAGTCAAGTGCTGGCTTTGCGACCCAAGTAAAGGCTTGGAATTGCCAAACGCCACCAAGGATCCAAAGGTGGGTTGGCTACTGTCCATCTACCATCTACTAATCATCGCGCAGATTGCCAGCCTAGTACGCGGCGTCATGGAATCTTTATCATCTGCGCGCCAATCCGAAGTCAAGGCTTGGGAGGAAGAAATCCTACCTTGCGAGCACACCCTCACCCTCGAACAATTCGCCTCTGCCACAATACCCGCATCAGGACTAGCACATTGCTCCTCGTGCGATCTCAAGGAGAACCTCTGGCTTTGTCTGACATGCGGATCCCTCGGATGTGGCCGACAGCAATTTGGTGGCGTAGGCGGCAACGGACACGGTCTAGCTCACTTTCAAGCCAGTAGTCACCCAGTCAGCGTCAAACTCGGCACCATCACACCCGAAGGAAATGCCGACATCTACTGCTACACCTGCAACGACGCAAAACTCGATCCCGAACTCGCGACTCATCTCGCTGCCTTTGGAATCAATGTCCAGACTCAAACTAAAACGGAGAAGAGCATGACCGAGCTACAGATTGAGCAGAACCTCAACTATGACTTTTCCTTGACAGGCGACGACGGCAAGGCGTTGCAGCCTGTCTTTGGACCTGGCCTCACAGGTCTCTCCAACTTGGGAAACAGGTTAGTGCTGCTGCATACTTTCATTCTGTACTCACCTTTTTTTTCCAGCTGTTACATGGCTTCCGTCCTTCAAACTCTCTTCTCTCTCCCCGCGTTCCAGGAGCGATACAACGTCATTGCCAAGAAACATTCCATGGCGTGCGACGAGCGACTTCCCGCAGATTGCGTCGAGTGTCAGATGCACAAAGTTGCCGACGGACTGTTGAGCGGCCGTTACTCTCATCCCGCCAACTACGCCAAGAAGCCAGAGAACGACGACGCTCCAGTCTTCCAGGCTGGGATTAAACCTACGGGCTTCAAGGCCTTGATTGGCAAGGGACACGAGGAATTTTCGACCATGAGGCAGCAGGATTCAGAAGAGTTTTTGACCCATCTCCTCACTGTCTTGAGGCGGGACGGGCACAAGCACAAGGAACGTGCCGAGCCTGGTATGTATTCTGTGTTCGGTGCGGTCGAGACTAATGCTTTCGCAGATGCCACTGCTGTATTCTCGTACGGCATGGAGCAGAGGCTACAGTGTGGAGAGTGCAAAAAGGTGCGATATCGCGTGGATAGCATGGATGTTGTTAGTGTGCCTGTGCCGGCGACAGAGGCGGGGAAAGATGCGGAGGGCAAAACGCTCTACAAGGAAGTGCCGCTTCGGCGATGCCTAGAAACCCTGCTTGGTGTGGAAGCATTGGACTACTCTTGTCCGTCGTGCGCAAAGTCGGTGCACGCACTAAGGTGGGGGGGTTAAACCTTCTTCGTCCTTCTCTGGCTGACATATGTCTCCTAGACAAAACAAGTTCGCGTCGCTCCCTCAGGTCCTCGTTGTTCACGCAAAAAAATTTCAATTGGTGAACTGGGTTCCTACAAAATTAGGTATGCGTGTTCCACGTGTCCTGTAATCCGCGGTAACGTCTCGTAGACATCCCCATCACCCTTCCCGGCACCGACGAACTTATTTTCACGAAGAGTCAACTCGGGCATGGGCTGCAGCCCAATGAGACTGCGTTGCCGGAAGACTCTCAAGGCGCCCGTGCGTTCATTTCTTCCCCTAGTGTTCAACAATTAATAGCATCAGCAGAGCCTCAGTTCAATGAAGCGGCGATGGCGCAGCTCGAAGGGATGGGTTTCCCCATTGTGCGGTGCCAAAAGGCGCTGTTGGCGACGGGGAACAGCGACGCGGAGGCGGCTATGAACTGGCTGTTTGAGCATATGGATGATCCTGGTTTGTTTTGCTCTTCTCTGGTTTGGTGTGGGCTGATGTGATTGATAAAATAGACATTGATGTGCCGATACAAGCGGCGGCGGCGTCGACGTCGCCCGAGCCGTCCGCAGAGCAGATTGGCATGCTCGTGGATATGGGGTTTTCACCTGCGCAGGGACGGAAGGCGTTGAAGGAGACTGTGAGTATTTTCTACCCGCTCGTAGTCCAGGTTTAACCTCTGTGTGTAGTCGGGCAACGCAGAGCGCGCGGTGGAGTGGCTGTTCAATCACCCCGAGGACACTGGGGAGGAGACTCAGACGTCCACCACCACCGCCCCGGCTGCGTATGGGGGAACCAAGGCCGTGCCGGCGCGGTACAGGCTCAAGGCGTTCATCTCGCACAAGGGCCCGTCGGTGCACTCGGGGCATTATGTGGCGCATGTGAGGGACTTGGACGGGCAGTGGGTGCTGTTCAATGACGAGAAGGTGGTGAAGGCGGACGGGGAGAGTGTGCGGGAGCTCAAGGCGTTGGCGTATTTGTATGTGTTTGAGCGGGTTTGAGGAGGGATTGTATACTAGGTGTTTCTAAATGAAATGGTGTCTGCGGCGTCTTCGGGTGGTGGGGCCGTCTTCGCATGGTGAGAGTATCTTCGGGTGGTGGGGCTTCTTCGCATCGGTGACAGTGTCTTCTGACTTCGCGTGGTCGATGAGTCTTCGTGTGGGGGAGCGGCATCTGCCGCGAGGAAGTGCGCGGAGATGTTCGGCGGGGAGTAGGTTTGAGGAGGTTCCTCTACCGTGTGCTTGAGGAGGCAAGGGGGCGATCATACCAGAAACTCTTATGCGGAAGGGGGAGTACACGAAACAACGCGAGTGACACATTTATTTCCTAGGTACACGACAGTTTTATAAGTAATGATCAGTACTACACGTAGTTTGGATATACGGGAGCAATGTACGCGAAAAGTATCAATAGTAAAGTGTTTCTCGAGGATTATCTTCTTCATCCCACTGCGGGTTGGCCTGTTAGTAACATTTAGCATGCGAGTACGATACTGTACCGTTCCGACCCTAAATTCGCATAACGCGTCACGCGGGCCCCGGAACCTAACTTACGATAAAGGATAACGCATCACACACCTCAAATCTAGAGTCACGTCGCTCAAAATAGCAATTTTTCGGGCCCGCCTGCGGCGGGATCTCCAAATCGGGCCTTGTGCCTGAAAACGAACCTGTTCCCTGTAAGTTCGCGGCATAACGCGTCACACGCCGCGAACTTACGGTCGGAACGGTACAGTAGACTGTGCTACACGACATACCGCATATATCCGCTATCCTTACTTGCAAGCGGGACAAATGTCATCGTAGTGATTTCCTGTCCGAGGCAACATCAGATCGGATGTTCTGAGTATAGTGAGAACAAACTCACTCGCATGAGAGAATCTGCCAGCTGACGGGACACCACTGTACTCACCCGCCCGCTCCCGAATCGTTTCAAAACTTGCCTGTATCGTCGCCCTCGGACAAGACACCAATGAGAAGAGCGGGGCTATCAAGGAGCTGTCCAAGTCGTGGTTGAACGTGGCCTTGTACGGTCGCTTCCAAGGCGTCGTGAATGCCGCTGGTGTCGAGTCCGGACGTGAAAGTCTGAGAAACGATGGTGAGCAAGCTTGTCGATGGCCGGAGAGAACAGATGACTTACTAGAGCACTGTAGACGGCGTAAGCGAGATTCATGCCTAGCCCCCCGGTTCCGTTAAAGATAACTGAAAAGTCAAACTCAGTCAACGGGAATATCAACAACGAAATGAAGTAGCGTACCTAGCTCGAATCAAGCGAATACCACGCACTAAATGAATATAGCTGCGGCAACGACAAGACACAGAGAGTTGTTGACTTACCCGTCTAGTTCAACACCAAAGCAAGAGCCCACATCACCGGCACGAAGCCAAGTGGTGCTTCATCTCATCATCGCCCGGCACGTAGCCAAATGCGAAGGTTGATGCGAGCAGTTCGCCCGTTGACGGAACCGTGTCCATCAAGACCAGGAGGTTCACCGGCGCAGAGCCAGTCCACGGGTTCCGCGTTTGTTGTCGACATTCACGCGGCACGTAGCCACAGTGTAGTTAGTGACTGTCGGGACAAGTTGAGCAGTGATTACAATCAAACAAAATCATAAGAACTCACGGCAAGCATGGTACTGTTGTTGAAGGCAGAAGACACTAAGCAAAGTCTTAAGGTAGCTGGAGTCGACGTCTAAAAGGAACGAAATGATTAATTGACATGAAGACTCCAAGGAAAAGATCATACCTACGAACAGTCACTTCAAACAGATCCCACTCGCCAACACTTGAAGCTTCCTGTGGTGATTATTAGTGGGATATCGCTGCGATGAATCAAGAAAACACACCGGGAAACGAAACAATGGCCTGGGGACAATGGACTAACATGCAAGGGTAAGTGAAGTTAACATCCAATGTTCAATGATAACGTACCGACAAACGTGTCGTACAGCGGTCAGTCGGGTGGTATTGACCATCAGCACTAGTCCAAGGGAAGGAAATATGCGTGACACTTCAAAGTCGTCCGAAAAGGTAACGAGGTAAGCCGACCGTAAACACTTGACATCAAATGCAGCTTCGTATACGTCGCCTGAAGAAGATTTTGAGCACTGATTCGCGATGAGAGAGGGAGCAGCACACCGTTGAACGTCTTCCATGCCACCCGTAAATCTTCCGCGGTATCCAGCCCGAACTTGAATGCGTCTTAGACTCCAAGCATAGTCGCTGTATTGAATGCTAACTCGGCGTATACTGGCGACGAGACGACACCTGAAGGAAGGCTATGGACTACAATGAGCAAAACGAATCGGACCGCCAATGACAACGCACCAGTGAAGTCCTTTGGACTCTCAGCATCCATCGACAAGGCTCTCCCAAGTTGCCCAAGTGCGTCGTCGGGCCCAGCAACGTCGACGTTGAATTAAAGACTAGATAAAAAACAAAAAGCTGGTAAGCAAGCTGGTCGACGACAGTCGGGGAGACAGAACTTACACCAGTGTACAAAGACGGTCGTCGAAAGGACAGAACTAGTGGGTAAGAGCAAGTCAACGAAATGGAATAATTGTGGAAGAAGGAAACCCACCTAACAATCGTGGGCCAAGTCGCAAAGTGGAGGCCTTGGATCCGGCGGCGAATAGGTTGGGGTCATTCGGTAGGCGTCTTGTACGCTTGCGGGCATGGAACTGTCGTATGAAAAGGCGGTGGACGCCGTACCGCCAGGCAGACTAGAGGACAACTGGGAAGTAGTAAGTAATTGTTTGCGTAGAGCGACGACGACACACCAAGAGGGAGAATGAGGCCATTCAGCAGGCCAGGTCGTGGCGGAGTATGGCCGTGTAAGTCGCTCTAAGGCGTCGTGAAATCTAGCGCTGTCGACGTTGAAGTAAAGTTCAACACCGAAGCCTACCAAACGAAAGTTAGCGAGCTCGTCAATGACACGAGAGAACAGATGACTGACTGACTAGAGGACTGTATGGCCGAAGGAGGCGGCGTCGAAGGGCGGGAGCTAGAGGAGAGCGAGTCAACGAGGTGAGATGATGGTGGTAGGAAGGAAGCTACCTCAGGTCTTTATCAACGAGCTAAGCGGTCACGTTATTCACGCGCCGGCGTGTCGATGGCGGGAGCGTCGGGAACAACGATGAGAGCATCCACAAGACGATGGAGCAAGCGAGTACGAGAGCAGAGACAGGGTAGAGAGAAGCTAAGAGAAGGAGAGACGAGGAGAGGAAGGAAGGGAGGTGATGGTGAATGTCCTGGAATCCGGTCGCCTTTTATTGTGTTTCGCGGCCATAGATACTCCAGAGAAACGTAAGAAACTTCGGATAATCGGGAGCCGTGATGGTCGGATGCCCGTCGGGGTCAGAACTTTCGGAACTTTTGGGAATTATTGTGCCGCCACGCGAACGGGTTTCCAGCGTCCTGCGCAAATTAACATCCCTGTGCGCGTAACAAGGGGCGAAATATCTTGATTCTTGGCATATCCTTCGAGCTATGAAAGCTGTCAGACCCGACTTGAGCTGGGGAACAAAGACAACCCGACTTGCTTCCTCAAGTCGCGAATGCACTGTGGCAAGTCCGTCTTCGTATTCGCAGAGACCGCCATCTTCCAGAACGGTGGAGCAGTTTCAAGGGACAACCCTGAACCTCTGATGGAAATCAGACGGAGAAAATTGAACAAGGGAAGATTGAAAACTTACAGATCTGTTCATTCGGAGATGCGCAACGCTTCGCGTTGCGTTATCCTCCGTTCTGGACAGGGAGAAAGTCGCGGCTAATTCTATAAACAAATATCACATGGGTCAGCATGAAACCAAAGCGATTGAAAGACGGAAAAGGGACGAACCTTTCTGGTGAGATCTTGATTCCAGATTTATTGTCGTGTTCCTTGCATTCGCGGGCAATATAACACTGTAATAACATCGAAATAGAGTCTATACAATGATGTGAGCCGTCACGCTGATGAAATTCGAGCGGGAAACGTGTTGCGGCCAAAGTGGGCGAGGGATGGAGGAGAACGACTATCTCTTGCGTCATTTCCCCAGACCCAGGAGAGTCAAGATAAGATTATGGAGTCCCTAGACGCGTCATAGGGTCCCGGAAATCCTCGTGCTATCGATAGTCAGGGTCCTAAACGCCTCGCTGAGGCGTCGACGCGAAAAGGCGGTCAAAAAGCGTGTCCAATCGCCCAAGAACCATCGGAATTAGGATTACGTAACGCCTAGAGTAATATCCAAGTAAACTCAGGTCTTCGAGAGTAGCCAGACGGCGGGAAGACATGGGTACGCGTTAGTGTAAGCGTCCCAAGATCGGCGTGGTCGTGGTTCGATGTCAAGTGCCACCGATCACTTGGCGTTACCTGGGCTGGATCAAACACTTCTTAGACAGTATTTCCCCGTCAATTCCGAGCCTGTAGGACGTCGAGAACGTTGACCCAGTTGGGTGCACCCGCTGGACGAGCGGAGGAAATATTCCATGTTGGACACGGGATATCCTCCTGGCGACTTCACGGACATCATCTCCAGGGTTCCAAGTATCGATCGTACGGGTTTCCTGGCTTCCCTGGATGGAAGTTTTTGAGAAGTTCATGTTGGAGGTTTCGGGAATTCTTACTTCGTCCAAATGTTGACATGTGGTATATCGGTTAGTACGTCAATTTCTCCGACTTTGGCTATTTACCATGTTTATGTAGGATACTCTCCTAGACTTTAGGTAGTATTTTGGGACACCGTAGACTGTTCTACGAGGTATCATTTTCAAGATACAGATTTGACTGGTATGCAAGGTAACACTTTTGAAGGGTTTCCTTGACTTTCCTTCATTCGGACAAGAAAATTGGAGCAAATCGGATGCGATTCAAAGGTATTCTACGACAATATCCACGCTATCTACACAAACCTTCTGTGTTCTACATGGTATCTACGTGGTTACGGTGCTCCACTGCTTCGAATTCCCGCCACAAAGTCAAGATCTCCACAGCAGCGAAACCAAAATGAGATAGTCGTAAACCCTAAATAAACAAGAATCAGGGCATCCAGAGGGCGACGTCGCCGCCGTTGATACGACTGGCAAATGAATTAGCTCCGGGAATGATCGAAACAAAACTTCACGGCACATACCTCGCTCCTCCAAATTGCAGAGGCTCAATCCCTGGATCCCGACATGCTTCACGAGTACAGCGTTCCGCTCGTCGTGCCCATCCGCGGCCTGGTCAGCATCGTCCTCGAAATGTCCCAAGTGTGGCGTCCGTGTCGTCCAAGGCACATTCAGAGCAGCGAGTAGCGAGGAACACGACCGCAGCAGCGGCGGAGCCGCTGTTCACTGCCATATTGATGCCCTGCATAAAGCTCAGCCGTAACACAGGAACTCGGGAATATTGCAATAACGTACCAATTGGAGTTGCGGCGAAATGTCCAAATGGAGCGATTAAACTCCGAAAGTCGCCAGATCCAGATCGTCATCAACGGCGTCGTTTACCCGAGATGAGCCTTGATCCCATGTCGAAGTATTAACGAGCGAGTCGAATGAGGCGGACGTCCTGGAAGCCGCGAAGCGGCTGACCTGACTCCTAGAGCGTAGTCAGGTTTAGAGGGGATCGAATCTGAACGAACAGCGTCGCGAATTTGACGGGAAGATGCGCTGAATACGCGAAATTGATGTCAGAAGTAACCTCAAGAATGAACATAGAATACTCACTTTTCCCCAGGAAAAAAAGCCTGGCCGGCGAGGCCACCACACGCTGTAGACGTCGAAGATTCCGTTTCCAAAAAGCAGAAGTGTTCGAGCAGGCCGATGCGAAGTGTGGTGGCGTGTACGGAGGCGGCGCAGCCGCCTCCTCCTTTCGAGAGCTGTTCCAGTCCAAGGAGAAAGGAATATCCAAAACACGCGAGATCTGTGTCCGAATGGAGTTCAATCTGCGTAAATCTGATGAGAACTGGAACAAAGACTCAAGAAGGAAATACGCACTTTTGTTCACACTGGAAAGCCTGTCCGGTGACGGCGGTAGATGGAGCCGAGGAGATCTAGATCTCCTGTCGAAAGGTCGTTTCAAATCCTCAGGGCGTGTAGCGAGGCGGCGGCGAAGCCGCTGCCGTGGCCCGTTGTTGATACGCAATCCTTAACAATTCCAAGTCAAATCACGAGGAAAACTAGAAGAGTAACACCTCACCGACGTATCTCCCGGCTCTACAAAGTTCTGGCCTCAAAACAGTCAGAATTGAAGGGTCATAACGGTTAAAAATAACGCACCTTGCTCAGCTGTCAAAAGCCTGCCCAGAGAGGGCATCCGCGCTGTTCAAAATCCACGCGTATTCGTCGTGCGATTCCCAGGCTATTTCAAGGCAGAGAATAGTCGAATGTGTTGTCCCAGAAGGCGTCGGCGCGTCGAAGGCGAGTACCCAAGTTTGAGAAAGTCGTGGTTGAGGTGAAAGAGCCAACTTCCACATTGGGCGAAGACGTGATCGACGTCGCGCTCAACTTGCAACCGCCATGTCGTTTTCAACGTCGACCTCTCCGATCTGGTAGCGCCCTCGAGACTTCTGGACTTCGACTTCTTGAGCCCATTGGACGCAAAATCTGCCGGAGAACTCACCTCGGACACGTTGGAATCGTCTTGATACTGAGAACGGATTTATGAGCGCCCGCTATGCGGATTGAACTGCGATGCACCTTTGCTTTATTCTGACTGGCATGGACCCTCTGAACCTCGACCTATGTTCGCTCGAAACTGCACCTTTCTCCTGACCGCGGTTCTGAACGATTTGAGCGCAAACATATGAAAAGGTGAGCTCGCAAATTGACTCTAAATAGTGACACTGCGCTTACCGTTCAAGTCCAGCAAATTGAAGATGCGTATGTCGTGTCGAATACACGAATCTTCAGCTGGCGAACGTCCCAGTACGGCGGCGTGGTGACTGTGGGTAGTAAGGAGGGATGGTTGACAAGGAATCCTGGATCCGATTCTGCGGTGCGGTAAGAAATTTTTCCCATATTCCGATCATCAATTGTCTAACGCGTTTTTCCCTAGCACCCTGACCGACTTGTGATGCCCGTTTCTGTATCATCCATGCAATTCTAGCGCTGTTTCGTTGAATTGGCTGACTCGTCAATGAATTTCCGACTTATAGACATCAGTAAGAGGTATACGACTCTGAATCTCGAAGCGTGAGGCCCAGAACTCGTTACTTCTCTCCGTGCGCAAGGTACACGGACTGTGGCGCCCGTATCGACAACCCTGCCAACTTTGAAATACCCGGATACTTTGCTTGGCTCTGCGGACATTCAGCGCGCTGTAGGACAATGTCTATACGAATCAAGAGCAGTAAAACCGCTCTATGTTACTGTCTACTCGAAATATTCAGCTCTGCGAATTGGCCACACTGTGCCCGGCCAGATTCCTCCGTAATTTCTCTGGTATTGATGCGATGGAGTCGGTGCGTGACTCGCATCACCATGGAACCCCGATCGACCAGCGGAGGAGGATTACCCGACAGGTATATAAACCTGACCTCCTCCTACCTTGTCTTTTGTTTCTCCCCACCATGTCGTCTTGCTGTCTGTACTGATTCTCATTCTGTTCATCGACCAACCCTCAACCTCAACACGGAGCTCGACCATCCGGAGTGATGCGTCTCCAACACTCTTCGCTTCGAAGAATCACGTCTTGATGAGCTTCTTGCTTGCGACCACGTACGTCTTCGACGTTGCTGTTCCTCGTGATGCTTACTGACTCGCCTTGTCTTGCAGTTGCTGTTTGAACTCTTTGTTAGAGTCTTGTCCGTCGCTTACCATCCTGTACGTGTTTCTTGTAACATTTACTGACTTGTCTCGCTTGTAGGTAGCATGTTTTACTAAGACAAGTCATTTTCGCTCCTGGACGTGTTCCCGACTTCAACCACCGTGTTCTCGGCTCCAGGTGCGTTCATTTACATCGGTGTCTCATCAACTTACTTACCAGATGTTCAGAAACATGGGCAACTTCTTTGGGACCTGTTCGGGACCAAGACGCTCTTCCTTCCCTGCTGGTTTCTGCCCTGGACACGCGGTAAGTCCTAGTGCTGGGTTACTGAAGATATTCGCTAATTCTGTCTGCTAGCCGCAATTCATCAACTCGGGAGGCTAGGGTTGCTGTAATTGACCCATTTCCCAACAGCACTGGCGAGGTTCGAACTCGCGACTTGGACCACGACCATGTTCATGACTCGGGAGTCATGCTTAGCGGGATGACTCTACCCAACTTGGCATCAGTGGGTAGATAGGGTTACAAAAGGCATTGGTAAGTTTCCTCCTCCCATGCCGAGTACTCGTGCTAACACCTTGCCCAGACGCTTACCCGGGTCCGCTGGACAAGATCGATTCTTCGGCGAATTAAACTGCGCCACACGTCGAATTTGGATAACCGGCTTAGACGTACCACGACGTTACCCGGGTCCGCTCCACTTCGACGGCGCTCACGGCAACACTTGACTCTGGAAGGGCTAGATGAGGGGTACGGGAGGGACTTGGCGCGAGTTGGACACGCCGCCGCTGGAGATCTTTTGTTGCACTGCCACCTCAGCCTTAGGGTTGGGGGGCCTCTTTTTTGTAGTCGCGTTTGTAGTAGCTAGAATGCGCAATTATGAAGCTCCTTCAACATCACGTGACTGAAAACAGTACAACTTCTCTTGTTTTTTTGCAGGGTCGCCCATAAAAGGCGTTTTGTCCCTTGATTCTTGCCGCATAAGGAGTATTCGCCCTGCAGAAGCTGTTGGCCGAAGAACTCTGCCGTGGTCTTACCAGCACGACGTGAACGACACCCGACACAGTGAAGACACGAAGACACCAGCACACCCACAACCCGAAGAGCACTCCTCTGCACCCCAATCCGTGAAGAAGTACACCCTACCGAAGCAAAGATACTTAATCTCGAGTTTTGAGCAATGAGAGCACAGCCACTCAGGCGTTCAGTCCGAAAATGGAAGGACACGCCTCTCTCGCTGCCATCGATAACAGGATGTCCATCTGCCCAGGAAGATCTCCACCCACCACCCAAGAGGACACCGCCAACCCGAAGACCACGATCGATGAAGATATCCCACGCGATCGAGAGCACGAAGAAGAGGAGACGGTCGCACGCGAAGATGGGTACATGAGAGGAGCACGCGAGAAGAGGAGCACACGAGAAGAGGACGCGAGAAGAGGAGCACACGAGAAGAGGACGCGAAGAGGAGAACACGCGAAGAGGAGCAGACGCAAAGAGACAGTACCACCCTCGACAGCAGCCTCTTCACCCGACCCGTAATCCCCACCAGCACCCTTCCCTCATCCCAAGCACCCGCCTCTCTCAACCCAAATTGGCGCCCTGTCGCAGTCGGTGCATAGAGAGGAATGTACGCAGTGCTTTGACAATCAGGTATGATCCACGCTGTTGCCTACGACGTTGCTCGCTGACGCGTTTCACTGCAGGACACCCCGCTCGGTGTCGACGTCTGCTTGGCCTGTTTCAACGGCGCCTGCCTCGATAGCGACCGTCAGCACGCGCTGCTCCATGTCACCAAGCTCGGTCACCCGTTTACCCTCAATGTCAAGCGTAAACCCAAACCATCTACACAGCGTGTGCGTAGCCAGTCCTATTCGATATGATTGTCGTTGACAGTGTTGTAGGTCGAGGACGAGGAACCGCCTGCTAAAATGGCAAAGCTGGCTATCCTTGAGGAGCGCGAGGAAGACAAGTACGAGCATACGACTGTAGTCAAGTGCTGGCTTTGCGACCCAAGTAAAGGCTTGGAATTGCCAAACGCAACCAAGGATCCAAAGGTGCGTTGGCTAGTGTCCATATAGCATCTACTAAACATCGCGCAGATTGCCACCCTAGTACGCGGCGTCATGGAATCTTTGTCATCTGCGCGCCAATCCGAAGTCAAGGCTTGGGAGGAAGAAATCCTACCTTGCGAGCACACCCTCACCCTCGAACAATTCGCCTCTGCCGCAATACCCGCATCAGGACTAGCACATTGCTCCTCGTGCGATCTCAAGGAGAACCTCTGGCTTTGTCTGACATGCGGATCCCTCGGATGTGGCCGACAGCAATTCGGTGGCGTAGGCGGCAACGGACACGGTCTAGCCCACTTTCAAGCCAGTGGTCACCCAGTCAGCGTCAAACTCGGCACCATCACACCCGAAGGAAACGCCGACATCTACTGCTATACCTGCAACGACGCAAAGCTCGATCCCGAACTCGCGACTCATCTCGCTGCCTTTGGCATCAACGTGCAGACTCAGACTAAAACCGAGAAGAGCATGACCGAGCTCCAGATTGAGCAGAACCTCAACTATGACTTTTCCCTGACAGGCGACGACGGCAAGGCATTGCAGCCTGTCTTTGGACCTGGCCTCACAGGTCTCTCAAACTTGGGAAACAGGTTAGTGCTGCCTCATACTTGCATTCCTTACTCACCTTGTTCTTCCAGCTGTTACATGGCTTCGGTCCTTCAAACTCTCTTCTCTCTCCCCGCGTTCCAGGAGCGATACACCAAGAAACATTCCATGGCGTGCGACGAGCGGCTTCCCGCAGATTGCATCGAGTGTCAGATGCACAAGGTCGCCGACGGACTGTTGAGCGGCCGTTACTCTCATCCCGCCAACTACGCCAAGAAGCCAGAGAACGACGACGCTCCGGTCTTCCAGGCTGGGATCAAACCTACGGGCTTCAAGGCCTTGATCGGCAAGGGACACGAGGAATTTTCGACCATGAGGCAGCAGGATTCAGAAGAGTTTTTGACCCATCTCCTCACTGTCTTGAGGCGGGACGCGCAAAAGCACAAGGAACGTGCCGAACCTGGTATGCATTCTGTCTTGGGCGTGTCCAATACTAAGGCTTTCGCAGATGCCACCGCTGTATTCTCGTACGGCATGGAGCAGAGGCTGCAGTGTGGCGAGTGCAAAAAGGTGCGATATAGCGTGGATAGCATGGATGTTGTTAGTGTGCCTGTGCCGGCGACAGAGGCGGGGAAAGATGCGGACGGCAAAACGCGCTATGAGGAGGTGCCGCTTTGGGACTGCCTAGGAACGCTGCTTGGTGTGGAAGCGTTGGAGTACTCTTGTCCGTCGTGCGCAAAGTCGGTGCACGCACTAAGGTGGGGGTTTAAATCTTTTCGTTGTTCTCTGGCTGACGTTTCATAGACAAAACAAGTTCGCGTCGCTCCCCCAGGTCCTCGTTGTTCATGCGAAAAAGTTTCAATTGGTGAACTGGGTTCCTACAAAATTAGGTATGCACGTTCCATGTGTCCTCTAATCCGTCGTAACGTTTCGTAGACATCCCCATCATCCTTCCCGATGGCGACGAACTTGTTTTCAAGGACAATCATCTAGGACATGGGCTGCAGCCCAATGAGACTGCGTTGCCGGAAGACTCTCAAGCCCGTGCGTTCATTTCTTCCCCTAGTGTTCATCAATTAATAGCATCAGCAGAGCCGCAGTTCAACGAAGCAGCGATGGTGCAGCTCGAAGGGATGGGCTTCCCCATTGTGCGGTGCCAAAAGGCGCTGTTGGCGACGGGGAACGGCGACGCGGAGGCGGCGATGAACTGGCTGTTTGAGCACATGGATGATTCTGGTTTGTCGTCTCCTAGATTTGTTTGGTGTGGGCTGATGTGATTGATGAAATAGACATTGATGTGCCGATACAAGTGGCGGCGGCGTCGACGTCGCCCGAGCCGTCCGCAGAGCAGATTGGCATGCTCGTGGATATGGGGTTTTCGCCTGCGCAGGGGAGAAAGGCGTTGAAGGAGACTGTGAGTATTCTCTACCCGCTCGTAGTCCAGGTTTAACCCGTGGGTGTAGTCGGGCAATGCGGAGCGCGCGGTGGAGTGGCTGTTCAATCACCCCGAGGACACTGGGGAGGAGACTCGGACGTCCACCACCACTACGACCGCCCCGGCGTATGGGGGAACCAAGGCCGTGCCGGCGCGGTACAGGCTCAAGGCGTTCATCTCGCACAAGGGCCCGTCGGTGCACTCGGGCATTATGTGGCGCATGTGAGGGTCGGGGACGACTTGGACGGGCAGTGGGTGCTGTTCAATGACGAGAAGGTGGTCAAGGCGGACGGGGAGAGTGTGCGGGAGCTTAAGGCGTTGGCGTATTTGTATGTGTTTGAGCGGGTTTGAAGAGGGATTGTATACTAGGTGGGATGAAAATGGAATATGTGTTCTTTCAGTTGTGGAGAGAAAAGGGGAATTTTATCATGCAAGTGCATACAGAGGTTCGGGACAACAGCATGAGGGCTTGAAAAAATGTAAAAAGGTTGTGGAAGGGAAAGGAGAAAATGCGCCACATACGCAATCACATTGGGGGCGGCCTGAGGACTCATTTTATTATTGAAAGTTATATGAGCTGATCAAGGATACAGCTTTGCCCTGAGGGTATGCGGCTCGCTCGCAGAGATTGGTGAGCGATCCGATTCCAGTCATCTTTCACATTGGCGGCGGGGGAAAGGACTCTGGTGCACAAGTTGTTCTTTGGCGTCGGTGTCCAAATCAAGGCGGCCGAGGTCAGGGGTTCATTTATCTTGGTAGATCTAGATTTAGATTGTGTGAGTACGATGTTATACGATGTGTTGACGGGCGTCTTCGTGTGCTGGGAGCATCTTCGCGTGGAGGAGTGTCTTCGGGTGGTGGAGCACCTTCGGGTGGTGGGAGCTTCTTCGTGCGGTGGTAGCGGTGCGAGTGTCTTCGCTGGTGGGGCATCTTCGCGTAGTGCGGCATCTCCGCGTCATAGGGGGGGGGGGGCATCTTCGAGAGCAGCATCTCCCGCGAGGATGTTACTGCCTGCATGTCGAGCGAGTGTGCGAAGGAGATGTCTGGCGGGGGAGCGGGTTTTGGGAGATTCCTCCGCGGTGTGCTTGAGGAGGGAATGGGGTGGGTCGAATGCAGTACATACTGAAATTGAACTCACACGACTTATAGAGAACGTAGATTAGACAAATACTTCGTTCAGCACTCGCATGCCTTGTACTGAAAAAGCCTTCCGGCGAGTCCGTAGTTTGTAGTTTGAGCAAGCATGTCTTTGTCTCGACAGATTTACTCGAGCTTGAAAGAGGATTAGAAAAAGAAGCAATCCGAGCCAAGCGTGCCAGCGATTCGAACACAAAAAGGGGTCGTACTCAGGCGAGCCAAGCGTGTGGCATAACACCACGTTAACAAACTGTGACTTCGATTTCGATTTCCCTTTTACAACGACGACAAGACAAACAAACAGTACAAAAAGTGGGTTCAGGAGAGTAATGTAAGTACTTTAACAACATACGCGGGATACCTAGTAAGATTTGAAAGATATATGGGATTAAGGAGAGCAGCGATACATATGTATCAAGAATGACCTGCAAGATTACTGCTGCTTGCACTCTTCTGGATTAACCTTGTCCCCACCATTGCGCGCGGCGCCCTTGCCACCACGACGTTTGACGGGGGCGGGTGCGTCCGAATCGGATTCCTACTAGATAATAAGCACATTTGCAGGCGGAACAAACGGTAACGGCGTCATACATCATCAAAATCGTCCTCGTCCTCATCGTCGAGGTCCTCGAACGCGTCTTCATCTTCATCCATGAGGTCATATTCTAAAGCTTTGCCGGTAAAGTAGTCGATGGCATGGGGAATGATCTGCAGTGACGCTTAGATTGGGTCAACAACGTACAAGGGAAATACGTACCTTTTCTTTGAGGTCTTCGCCAATCTGGTAGTCCATCTCGACCTTTTCTTCGAGCTCCTCGAGCTCCTCTTCTTCAATATCACCATTTGCGATGGCTTCTTCGCCTGGTGGCGTAGGCGGTGTGAAAAAGTTGAAAAACGATTCTGTTGGTCGTGATTTCCGAACAACCCGAGTGCGATTAGTGGCTGCAAATATCGTAAGTATGGAACGGTAAAACAATTCAGATTATACACACTCTTGTTCCGCTGTTTCTTGATCTCAAACTCTTTCGTAAGATCCTTATCCTCTTTCCACTTGATCTCCGTGCCGACGGCGTGGTCGTAGGCCATGTCGCCAAAGTAGCCCGCCTTTTCCTGATAGTAGTACGTCTTTTCGAGCGTCTCGTTCTCGAAAAACTCGTTTGGCGAGAAGAGGAACGTGATTTTGAAGCCAGGCTTGGCGTCAAGCTGGGAGAGGTTGTCGAGGTATGAGAGGCGAATGTCGATAACGTGTTTGAGAGCGGCGGCATCGCGGTCGGTAATGAGCTCGGAAAGGCCAATATGGTTCCTCAGCGCGGTGAGCCAGAACTCGGGAATGGCCGATGCGGCAGTCGAGTCTTTTGGAAGAGGGGTATAGTCCTCGTCGTCCTCTGCAGACTGCTTTTCGCCCGCCTCGATCTCCTCCGTCGTCGGCGGCGCCGCGCCAGACAAAACCGCATTCCGACGCTCGTACAGAGGGGCCTGCAGATCGTTGTACTGCGATGGGAGTCAGCTCGTCGTTGATCGTCATCCATCGCGCAAGCACACACCTTTTTTTCAAGCTCGAGACATTCGCGCTTGAACTTGTTGTGCAGCTCGTTCTGCTGGAGCTGGACGCCCTTGAGAGCCTCGACACTGCGCTTGACGTCGTCGGGTAGGCTCTCTACGTAGCCTGAGCTCCGGCCGATGAGGCTTTGCAGCTTGCCCTGCACGAGACCAAGCATCGCCGCCGATTGCAGCGACGACCCGACCGGCTCGTCTTCGTCCTCCTCATCTTCCTCCTCCTTATCCTCTGTAATGTCGGGTACGGTAGGGCGCGACAGGCCAGCAGATATCGGGGCATGCTGCATGGGCGTATTCTGCGGCGTCGGTGCCGTTACGTTCGTTGCGCCGATGGGCACGTTTGACGACATTTTCACAGTTTCAGAAGGCGGTAAAGGCGCGACGATGATGGGAAAGCGAAATCAAAAGAAAAAGAAAATCAAAGGAAAAGATATCCCAAATTCCGGAAAATTCCCACAGTCGGAGTTTCGGCATTAGCCTCCTTGTTGCGTCATCAGTTACCGTCAAGGGCTGATAACACGAATCCGAACAGCTAACGCCGTCCAATAACTTCCCGACTTTCGACCTGTCCAACATCTATTCGGGCGGACAGGTTACTAGCCGGCGAAATGGACAAATCCAACAAGCCGCTTCAATACCTTCTCTTCATTCATGATTCCTCACTGAACTGATTATTCAGAATGGCGGAACGCATAACGATCCCACTCCCTTGATGTCGCCACTCATTGAGGTTCCATCCATCCGTCGACTCTACATATGGCTATCTCGACATTCATCACTCCAGGCGTCTCCACCTCTGCAGTGCAGCTATACGAATATGTCGCGTCTCTTGGACCTCCTGGGCGGCGGGACGACGCGTCTGCATCTGCTAGCCATGCCCGACCACCATGTATAATCCCATTCCCGGTACCTGCTTTCCCCCCAGCACCAAACACCGCTCCCGCGAGCACGTCTCAATGACGCGATCCTCGCATTGGTGCACCAGTCGGGGCGGGAAGGGTAATTGGTATGGGATACAGCAGATGTAGCGAGTATGGTTTTTTTTGTGTCTTCAGGCAATCAACTTATAGTATGCTGAGATTCCTCGATATGTTCATTCCGCCGGGGTAAGTATGCGGCGAGGTCTGGGGTTTTTGACCGTAGGTAGGACACCACATACATGCCGAACGTCCTGTGGAGCATGATTCGCGCGACGAAGGACTTCGCGCTACCATGGAAAACGCGCTCGAGATGGTGACCACAAGTTACTTGCACGACATGTGCATGCAGGGTGCATTCCTACTGGCGGTGTGGCTACGAGGTTGCAGATTATGTCGTAGAAAAGCCTAACCTAAAGGTATTAGTGAGAGTGGGTAAGTCTTCTCTTGAATGCAAGTCAAATGAACGCGGCGTCACGTCAAGATGCGAACTTGAAGCCATTCACCGAAGTTCCACAACAATGACCTCTGGCGAGCTTTGGCTTGACATCCACGTAGATAGGACGATATCATTCATCCTCGAGTCCGCAGGTTTGTGTGCTGGCCTTCGAGTCCGCGGTCTTGAGTCATTGTTGCAACTGTAACGTGAATTCTTGCTCCAAGGTCGACGCGGTTCCATGCAGACACGACTCGAAGAACATCAACTGTGAAGATGTCCTGTTCAGGACTTAGGACGACTTATTGGCTGGGGGTCATCGCTGTTCGTCTAGATCTGATCTTATCAGCCCTTATCATATCACGTCCCCAGAGGTGATTGTGGTCCTGGCGATGGAGTCAAAAGTGGTGTCCCGGTTCGCACGGTTTGTATTTGAGGTCGAGCGGGAGTTCATGAAAACTGGGTATTTTGTGGCAGACAAGTGGTTGTATACACCGTTGATAGGTCTCCCTCCTGTAGAGCTTGAGCTGACAGCTCTATACAATGGCAATGCTGGTTGAGCTTAGGATGTGGTTGGGGTTCAAGTGTGTAATGGGAAGTTATATGAAAACCTATGTCTCCGTTGAGCGCCGGGAATTGGAACCCTGCGTGGAAGGTAGCGCAGGTTGTATTCGTCACCTGCTGAGTGGGACGCGTGAGGCGACAACTAGTTTTGTCGCCACGAAGCGCTATCCGCTACAGTGGCCCGTGGCTGCCAGAGCCGGCGTGGCGGTACGCGGGGCCCGGTTGCCGTAAGAACTCGGTCGTCGGGTGTATTACCTTCCTCATAACTCATCACTCACTCCCCCTAGATCGGAAAAGAGTAATCCAGATTCCAGTGTTTGCTCTCATGAAGGCAAACGAGAGTGTCGTCTTGGTGGGCACAAAGGCAGTCCTCGTCCCGTATGATGTTGCGCACGTTCCAGTCAGTGTTATATGCCTACAAAACATTACCCCCTCACTTAAAACAGAAATACCACACATGGATGCAAAACGAGGAATTACGAGCACTAACAGCAAGCGAAGAGTTATCGCTCCAAGAAGAGTACGAAATGCAGCGTACGTACTTTCTTATCCGAACCTTCTTCCATCTGACAGATCAACAGGAAAATGGCGATTAGATGAGGACAAGCTGACTTTTATCATTCTAGCACGGCATGAACAAGGCATCGTCTTCATTCCGCGTAACATCCGCTACTGACTCTCCATCACTAGATGAACTCGCATCGGACATTAATCCCACAGATCCCAGGCTGCATTCTCTGCCCATGATCGGCGACGTCAACATGTTCTTCAATGGAACACCTGATGACTTTACCGCAGAGCTAGAAATCATGATTGCCGGTACGTTCTCAATAACTCTTCACGTGCCGATAAAGCCATGTCCACAGAACCCCACTATCGGCGCGGCGGGTACGCCACAGAGGCGCTCCATTTGATCCTGCGCTACGCCACGGGAAATTTCTTTCCCTCAGAGGGACTTCACCTCGCGCACACACTCCCCTTACGCATAAGCGTCCCTTCCCTCGTAGTGCGCGTTGGTGACACAAACATCCCAAGCATACGCCTGTTTGAGAAGCTTGGGTTTATGATTGTCAAGCATGTCAAAGTCTTCCAAGAGGTGGAGATGCGCGTTTGGTATGGACACTTTCATTTCTCTCGGCCATCATTGATTTCACAATTTTTTAGTCCGGCATCTTCATTGTGATGCTTTTGGAGTTTCGGGTGTGCTTATGGTGAACTCGGCCTCCTGCCCTCCGCTTTAGAAGAGTAATCTACTACAAGAACTGCTCAATGAACCATTGTCCGTGTTTGCCAGTTAACAATGCCAAACAGCCATCCTGACTTGAAGTGGGTCCTGTCCCGTCCCTTGGATATGGATGTCCTTACATCTTCGGTCTTCTACTGCCGCCGATGTGGAGACGATGACGAAAACGGTCGGTCATACTGCAAAGAATGGTCTTGTACAGCAGAAGATCGACACGTCTCCTGCTGTGGAACCGACTGGAACCATTCTCTCCTCCCGATAAGCCGGCATACGTACGACACTATGATCTATCTCCACCTTCGGGTCACCAACTAAGACAGCGCTCGTCGAAATGATCTGGCAGAGTTGCTTGTAATGATGAGTCTTCCCGCAGCGCTCATGTTGTGCCAGTGTTCCGTTGACAGTCGGGAGGACCGATGTTTCTAAAGCCCTGGGTTCTGCTAGCTGGACTTTTCCCTTACAGTGTCGATGCTCATTAATCACGCGGGTTGAACAGCACTACGTAGATGCCTTATAGTTTCAGTCGTTGACGACTGAAGAGACCATCTCTTGGTTCTTGGGCCGAAAGTTACAAGTTCAGTAAACTACGCCACATGTTGCCCGCCTAGCTCAATCGGATAGAGCGTCAGACTCTTACTGATTGTGCGGACATCTGAAGGCTGCGAGTTCGACCCTCGCGGTGGGCTAGTACAGTTTTTGAATCCCAACAGGAATGTTTTGGAAATATCCACGGCGGCGTAGCTAACAGACGTATGTCTATTTGGTGAACCCGGAACCGCGCACCTGCGATGCGAAAACCATTGAGTAGACCCACTGGATGGCACATTGGTTTCGACCACAATGTACAGAGGTAATGACGTCCAAGAGTGGCGGAAATACAACACATCATACATAAACCCAAGTAGAAGTAAGATACAAGACACATAACCACCTATAGACTACACGAAATAAACAGGTACATAAAGCAGCGAATCCTCAATTCGAAACTCGACTGCCTTTACGAAAACGGGTCCAGAGCGGCATCAACGTTAGGATCCCATGTAGCGAGGAGATGTTTCATCCTAAGTTCAAGCACCGACACGTTACCCACTGTGCGCACATGACACCGAAGGATAGCTGGCCTGAAAAAGCAACCAACTCATGCTCCGTTAGTGGACAACTCGGACGACTTGGACAACTTGAATGACTCGGACTAGTACATCCCGTAGCTTTACCAATATTGAGTCTAGTATTTCCTTGGACTCCCCCCCTTTTTCTGTTTCCTTTTGTCTCTCTCCTCGTACAGTGGGACCATTGAAGTTGTGCCGGTTCTACCCTACCGCAATAATTAGACATTGACCTCTATCGGTGGAGTCGCAATATGTCGAACTAAGCCTCGTTCGTAGGAGTCATCGAAATAATATTCTGTTCTAATAAGAATGAAGCATAGTACATAACAAAAACAACTTATTGCCGTTTATTGCCCAATCGCATTGGAAGCTCGCGGCGCAAGATTCTCGATCCTTCTACAAACCTTCTCTCCTCCCCAACATCACGGCCTACGGGCCCAAACGACGTCGAAGTCGGCGTAACACTCGTCGTCGTAGCCGTCCCCTCCTCATCAAAGATATCATTCTGCCTCCCGCTCGAAAAGCCCATCTTCGCGTTATACGTCGGGGACTTTGGCGCGCCCGAGAGATCATACCCGCTGACATTGACGTTGTTTCCTTCAGCGGCGTTGAAGAATACCATCTGCTTCGCGCCGGAGACGCATTTGGACGTGTCGTCCTCGCACCACTCTGCGGGTTTGGCTGGGGCCATGCGCGCGCCGCCTGTCTCTCCGACGACTTTGCATTTGAAGCCTTGCATGTAAAAGTTGGGTTCGCCGCAGCTGCAGGAAAATGAGCCCAACGTGGCAGGATAGCGAGTAACGTTACCCATTGGGAACCTAGCGTAGAAGTCGATTAGCGTGATAGAGGTGGAGAGGAATCGGAAGGAGCACTTACCCATCCCCACTGATAAAGAGGAAACAGACGTCTTTAATAATGTGTGGAAGAAGAAGAAATGTAAGAACTCACAGCGCATATGCAACCGTCGTCCGGACAAGCAGGCAGGTTGGGGACCTCGTATGTAGCGAGGCGATACCAAGGCGTACTGAAAATGAGAAGTGAGCTCCATATTAAGCGGAAGGTATTTCGACGCACTGTGGCAGTACAGAGAATACTACGAGGTTATCTTCAGTGACATCCTCCAAGTTCGACTGCCGAACGATTTAGCGCAGTTCTAACACGGTGCGACAGTAACGTACCTGATAGGATATCGCAAAGACAGATCCCGCCGCCATAGTTTCATTCTGTGTATGGACTGCATAGTTCGTGTTCAGATTCTAGGACAGAAGTGATGACCAAGAATGAACGCACTGTTGGGGTCCGTGATGCACGTCGTCAATTGTCCTTCTTGTTTCAGCAGGTCGAATTCCTCATGGTCATCGCCGTCCCCGAAGCGCGCAATATTATCACCGCCGTAGGACAGCGTCGTGAAGGCGCGGTTCACAGCCACTTCAACAGTGAATTCGCCGTTTGCTGGTCTTCGTTCCCCAGCGTGAGAAATGCTGATGTCTGTCAGTAGCAGAGAACTCACATTTCTAAAAAGTCGCCTTCATCAGGTGGGAATTCATCACACTGCAAAGCGGTCAAATCGGTATACTTGTGCGCGTTCGAATCTTACACCGTTAACGTGGTGAAACCACCAGTCCTTCTTTGAAAGCTACGTAGCCCCGGTGAATAATGGCTGGACGGCGAAAAAGAGAGAACACATACATTGTACAGAGGACTAACGGGAGCGTTATTGTTCTGATCATCGAATCCTTTCTGAGTCCCGTTCAAGCAATACATCCCTAGCGCCATCATCAAGCGGCCATGCACAGCAGACCACGAAGAAACACGCACCTCGGGCCCAGGCAGCGAAGTGCGCGTGCGCTGACTTGGAGGCGAGCAAGAGCGAGAGGAAAAGCACGAGAGAGGGCATCAGTGATTGCGAGTTGAGAGTGGAGAGCCATCGTCGATGTTATAAGTAGACGCTGAGAGATGGCACTACTCCAGCATTGCAGACAAGGGGAAAGAGCAAGGCTTCTGAATTGTGAGGAACTCCAATGATGACGCGCGAGTATCCAATCGCAGGGCTCCAGCGTTTTGTCGTCGTCAAGGCAGCGGCAAGTTGGAACTTGATCAATACGCGCAGAGGGTGGCCAGTGGAGTGCTTAGTAGACGGTTGAAGCGACCTTTAAAGCGGCTACCTCGGCATCGTCGCTGCAAAAAATAGAACGGAAAATCATCGAACTTCTACTGAGCATTTCCCTCGTCAGAGAAAGATGGTTTGAGGCGCGTTGGTGGTGGGGCTACGGTGTGAAAATGCGTTACCGGACAGTACGTAAGGATTAAAGGAGTAGTCACATGATCCTTTGCTCTTCTCAACCCCACCACCACGTCGTTTTATCCATAAGACGAGAGTTATCCTCCACCACCACCACCATGGACGTTCTAGTTGACCCCACTGACGCTGGGTGTGGAGGTCGTATGGTGGCCGAGCGCGGACATACTCGCCGCAAGGCTGCAAAGTTCAAATAGAAGGTTTACAACTTCAAAGTGTTTTATTTTTTACTGCTTTGCTGATATTTATTCAGGCTAGATTGTGTACGTCGACAAAAAATGTACTGTCGAAATTGTTTTTCGTATAGAAAAGGATTGACTCGCGCAATCGCCTGTACCAATGCAGTGGCGTCATCTCATTCCAGACAGGCTTTCCAGAGACCCCAAATCCTCACATAAAATCTGAATGTTATAGGGCTAGCACTTGTCGGTGGGTGTGTCTCCGCGCTCTTCGAGAAGATCAGCTCGAAAGGTGTATAGGATGGTCATGGACATACGCGAAGCGATGCTGGGATCACAAAATCGGTCTTCAAACCAAAAAGCGTTGAAAAATGGATCCTTTCCAGGACCTTCTTGGCCTCCAGAAGTAGATTATAATTAACCCTGGACCTTCCGTGGCGCCGATGGGGCTCTGGAGCTTTAGGACTCGGAGAAGCTAGGGCTCTAGATCCGGCAAGGACACTCGACCAGGGATGCGATGTTTCTCGTCATACCTGAAAGAATACCTGGGATGGCTCACGGCTGACTTCCTTCGAATGCGTATATATGCACGCCGTTGGACGTTGACGCGCAGCATGTTTGGTTAAGGGAGGTGATGGTCTCGATTGATGCCAGGATGAATTCGACCGTGCAGTTGATTGTACTCGTTTTCTGACCCACCCGCGAGATGATTCACGTAGGTGGCGCTGATTTCTGCTGAACTCGCTCGGACTGTGAATAACTGTACTTACCCAACGAAGGATACTTATCTTCATGTCCCGGTCCGTGTTTAGTCTAGGTTCAGCGCCTTCACCCTTTGCGAAGTTGGCGTGGCAACTTCAAGAAAGCGAAAGCCTCGGCCGCCTTCTGGCCGCCTTAAAGTTACAACTTACATGACCATAGAGTTCGGTAACCATCAGGCTTGTGGTGCTGCCAAGGGCGTGGTTTCTCCGAAGATCCTTCAACGGCGGACGCGAGCTGTTTACCAAGAACATGCCTAGGTCAGGTCGGTTCATAACTTGCATGTAGACCCTTGAATCTTGATGATGTCTCCTCATAGTGTGGCACCTAGTCTGAGAATCTGCGTCAAGACCTTGGCCGGAAATTGTATGCATTCCGGGCAGCGTACGTCCATTAAACTCGCAGCAAGCCCCGCCCCGAGGCCCGAAGTTTGAGCTTGTGGAGGTGGGATGTCGTCGTTACCACGCCGATCTCCAGGCCCCTCTCGGAATATTGCCTCAAGCAACGTGGTCTCGGAACCGCAGCCCGACACTCCTTGGAACATTCCACCTTCATTAATGAACCGAATCTCTCTCAAGTACAAAAAGCGCGCATGCGGACACAACTCGCTCATCAACTCTCCCTCTTTCGTTATCCTCTTTCTTTCTTTTCCCTCCTTCATTTGACAGACGGTCCTTCTCGCTTGCGTTCTCCTCCCAAACGCAATGTCCTTCTCGCGATCCACCGTAAACGTCGCGCTGGCCGCGACCATACTCTCCGCTGCGCTGTCTGGCGTGCACGCGCACGGTAACGTCCAATCGCTCACTATCGATGGTAGCGTCTACAGCGGGTACCTCCCGTACCAGGATCCCTACATGAACCCCGTCCCCGACAGAATCATGCGCTCTATTCCGGGCAATGGCCCCATCGAGGATGTCACTAGCTCAGACATTCAGTGCAACGCTGGAACCTCCCCGGCTGCTCTCGTTGCTTCCGCTGCCGCTGGTTCCCAGATCGCATTTAACTGGACCGCCTGGCCTGACTCTCACAAGGTATGTTCCGTCATGCTTTTTGGTTTATTGCATCACGCCTATCCTTGGTCTGTAGGGTCCTGTCATCACTTACATGGCTGAGGCTCCCAGCGACATCACCGCCTATGAACCTGGCACGGAGTGAGTTCCCTCCAGCTGCATCAAGCCATCGTTTCATTAACAATCCTATCAGCGCTGTCTGGTTCAAGATCGACGAGGCTGGCTATGAAAACGGCAAATGGGCTGGCACTGATATCCTCACGGGTGAACAGAACAGCATCTGGACTGTGACCATCCCTGCTGGCTTGAAAGCCGGTCAGTATCTCGTTCGCCACGAAATGTACGTCTGTCTTCCTTTACCTTTCTGTTCTAGTTCTCAGTCTATTTTCCTAGCATCGCTCTCCACTCCGCTGGCACGTATCCCGGTGCTCAATTCTACCCCTCGTGCACGCAGGTCGAGGTTACAGGTAGTGGTACGGCGTCGCCCGATTCGAGCTTCCTCGTTTCCTTCCCCGGAGCCTACGCTGGAAGTGATCCCGGTATCACCTTCAACTTATACACTACATTCGACAGGTGAGATGAATTGTTCGATACGAATTGGTTGTTGACTGATACCTTTTTCTAGTTACACCATCCCGGGACCCGCTGTCTGGACTGGTGACGGTTCGACTGGAGGTGCTTCCTCAACTGCTGCTGTGGCGTCTTCCACTGGCAATGCTGTTACCACGGCTGTTACCACGGCTGTTCCAACGTCTGTTGCCGAGTTCCCTGCATCGTCTAGCGTCGAGTCGTCCCCTGTTGTCACCACATCGGCTGCCGCACCTTCCTCATCTGCCGTCGATGACGATGACGATACCTGCGATGTGATCATTACCACCAGCGCTGGCGGTGCTACTTCTACCACTGTTCCTGCGAGCACTACTCCCGCTGCAACCAGCCCCGCTGCAACTAGCCCCGCTGCAACCAGCCCCGCTGCAACCAGCCCCGCCGCAACCAGCCCCGCTGTTGGCACCACCTCGACTTCGGCCGCGAGCCCTGCTACTACCTCAGCGACCTCGGGCGGCTCTACTACTGACTGCAACGTCTGCATGAACAGTCCGTACTCCCGTTTAATTGTTGTTCCTGCGCTAATCTGCCATCCCAGCGTACAACAAGTGTCTCAGCGCTTCGCAGCCCAACCCAGATTTCACTGGGTGCTCGGCCACCAAGGACACATGTATGTCGTCCTGCACCTACAGCCGTCGCGCGCGCAACCTTCACCACTTACCCCAGAAGCGTATGTAATATATACTCCCTCATGCATTTGTCTCATACTTGTCCAGGTGAACAAGTAAACCGCCACCGTCGCTCCCAGCGCAGCGCGGACTTTGGCAAACGATCGGAGAAGCAGCGTCTGTCGCGCGCTTGAAGAGGTGGATGGATTCTACACTCGATCTTCTGTTTCACTGCGAGTCGGCCCCCTTCTCCACTACGAATTCTTCTTGATGACTTTTACGAGTGGGGTTGGTTGAGGCTTTGATAGCTTCAGCGCTCCGGGTTTGACTACTGTATCATTTAGATAACTTCATTTCATATACCTTTTCTATACTATTAGCAGGCAAGCACTTCATACTGGCAATAGCATTTTCTCAACTGGCTACCACAGCGATTTGAATCGTTGGAGACTTATTAGAGCGGACATGCAGGGGCATCTAAAGAGTGGGCGCTTAATCTGACTAGCAGCTGATCAAATGCGCGTGTTTCACGCGTTTTCCTTTCTAACCAACAGGCGTTGTGCACCATCGTAGCGTCCCACCGGTAAATTTCTCCTTCGTTGCTCGAGCACACATTAAAATTGACCTTCTTAGATAAATACTATGATGGCCTCGACAGCTTGTTTCCTGTGCAGTAGGCGCCCGGCTGAAGAAAACGTTCCATGTCCATCCCCGAAAATTGTCCACTCTTCATTTACCCCAGATACTGCCTGTGTGTCTCGGTGCTCTCTCGACCTAGTAGCTGTTAATGCAGCAGTGCGGCGATGCGATGAGGAGATTGTCATCCTGCGCAATCTGCTCATGACCCACCAAAACACGAGAAAACAGCTCCAAGAGCGTGCAGCCCAGTACCGCTCCGTCATGTCTCCCATCCGGCGCCTCCCAAAGGAGCTCCTCGTCAAAATCTTTTCCCATTCCATCACAGATTACTTCCGGGTCGGGCGCTTCGGCGACGACGGCCTCATCAACGAGCCAAGTACACTTCCCATCTTTATCCTCCTCTCTGTCTGCTCCAAATGGCGAACTGTGATCCTCTCCACAGGGGCGCTGTGGGCCCAGTTCCAGTGCAAGGTCACCAAAGCGGTAGAAAGAGGCGGGATTGGGTTCAAGTGTCTTGAGATGCACCTGGAACGGTCAAGAGATGCAGCACTTTCGTTCTGTATTGTCGGGGATAGTATCCTTCCTGGACACCCGCTCTTTCGACGCCTGCTGGAGGAGAAGCGGAGGTGGAAGCACGTCGCTTTGCAGTGCAAAGAGATCGCGTTACGGGGTTGGGATCTTCCCCCTCACAGTTTTCCGTGCTTGAGCAGGTTTGAAGTAGACTCCACTGTCATTCTCGACGAAGATGAGAATGACGTCGTGCCACAACTTTCATTTGCCACGGACAGGCTGCGCTTTTTAGACGTATCCCCTACTTTACTCGGGCAAGCGTCGTTCTGCTTCGATAAGCTTACGAGCTTGGTTGTAAGCCATTACACAGCCAGTGCCACGGTCGCCAGGTGTCTCTTTGCCTGCAGCTCAGCAGTCTATTTGGAGTACATCGAGTTCTGGCAGGGAAGCGGTGATGATGATGAGGACGATTTCGACTACAAAGCCTTTCACGAAGGTGGCAGCGTTCGAAAGACGCTGAACGTCAAGGCGATGACAATGGTTGTCGCACCTGAGAGTCGCGGTGTTCTCCTTAAACTCCTTTCCACGTGCTTCAGTCTGCCGGATCTACACACTTTCAAACTTGGAAAACTAGGGGATGTATATCGCAGCGCGCTCAATCCCGTTCTCAGTAGTACCGTGACGTTCCTAGATGAAGCGGCGACGAACGTCAAGTCTTTGTCCATTCATGGCCTTTCGTCGTCGAGCGCTCAATACTTGAGGATCATGAGAGCCACGCCGCTCCTCGAAGAACTCTCCCTCACATTCACTGAGCGAGGAGACATTAAGCGGACGGTTTTGGAAGAACTCACTGTATCCGCTTTCGGCACCATCCCAGTACTATTACCACTGCTGCGGGCGGTGAACTTTAACTTCGATGATTATGAAGGCGCCAAATTCATGGGCGTGCTCATCGACATGGTCTCTTCGCGCGATGGATCAGCTCCTAGTCTGGACGTGGCTACACTTGAAAACGTGGTTGTAGAATTTACAGAGGCATCAAGGAGTCGTGATGCTGCGACGCTTTTGAGGAGTGTAGCGCCCCCTGCATACGGGCTTAGGTGGATCGACTGGAAAAGCTTTTCGCTTCTAAAAGAGGGCTGCAAGCAGCGGTGGGCTGAAGTGGCGAATCCGAGTTACACTAGCCTGCAACAGAGAAGTTATTTAGAGACAACGCAGTGAGAAGAGTTTGTATATTTAGATAGGACCCTTGTAGGACACTTGCACTTGGTCAATGTAGCCAACCCCGCTGTGTTTAGGGCTGGCACCGCCATAAATTGATCGGTATCAATGCGGCAATTGTCCAACAATTGCTGAGATGTCATTCTTCCTTCCTTATACAGAACCACCATTACCTCTAGACGTGGGATAAGTATTGGTCGCATCCTTATCTTTCCTATATCTGCAAATCGCTTAGTGAGTTCATGAGACTTGTTCGTTAACGTACTGAAATGGTAGCAACAGATAGTACTTATAAACTATGACCTCTTTACCTCGACCAACCACCGACGCGTCACCCTCCTGTTTCTTGTGTAGTCCATCTACCGGAGACGATGACAATCTTCCTTCGCCCTCACCCGACCTCGTACATTCCGCATTCGCACCCGACGCTACTCAACTCTCACAGTGTGGCCTCGAGCTTGAAGCTGTCAATTTGGCAGCGCGTAAATGCGATGAGGAGATTATCATCTTGCGGAAACTTCTTTCCGCCCAGATAAACAAGAGACATCAACTGCACGAGCGCTCTGTCCATTACCACTCCATCATGTCTCCAATCCGTCGCCTTCCAAAGGAGATTCTCATCGAGTTATTCTCCCGCTGTCTGAAAGACTACTTCCGCCTATGCGCGGTCGGCACTTATGGTCTTCTCAATGAGCCAGCGGAGCTTCCCATTATGACCCTTCTGCGAGTGTGTTCCCATTGGCGAAGCATCATCCTTGCTACGCCAGCGCTGTGGCGCAATTCGAGTGCAAACTGGACACAGCCATGGAAAGCGGCGGCATTGGGTTAAAGTGCCTTGAAATGCATCTGGAGCGGTCCGGCGATGCCCCGCTCTCCTTCTTGGTGCGGGGAGAGATGCTTCTTCCTGGACATTCGCTCATACGTCGCCTGCTTCAAGAGAAACGAAGATGGAGGCATATCTCTTTCATTTGCAAGGAGATTGCCATGCAGGGATGGGATATCCCAGCCGGTAGTTTCCCTTGCCTAGGGAGGTTTTACCTCGATTCTTCTGTGATCGTCGACGAAGCGCCAGACGCAACCACGCTCGTTGATTTTTCGACTCGTAGTATGCGCTATCTCAATATTTCTCCTCGCATTCTCAGGCATGCAATCTTGCCATTCGACAGTCTGGCCAGTTTGATTATAAGCCACTACCACAGTAGTGCTCTGATTGCCAAATGCCTCTTCGAAGGCTGCAAAGCGGAGAACCTCGAGTATCTTGAATTCTGGCAAGGACGCGGCTGCGACGACGACGACGATTTCGATTACGGTAGTATTACCACTCGAAAGACTCTCAACATCAAAGCCTTGACTATCCTTCTCTCAGATGATAGTCGAGGCGCTCTTCTTAACCTCCTCTCCACATCCTTTCATCTTCCACGTCTCTACACCTTCAAGCTGGGGCAGACAGAAACCCTGGATACTACAACGCGCGAAGTCACAGTAAACAAGGCTGTAGCTTTTCTGGATACAGTGGACAGCTTGAAGTCATTATCCATGCACGGCGTTCCTATGACCGACGCCGATGTACTCCGGCTCCTCAATAAAACTCCATTACTAGAAGAGGTCTCGCTCACTTTTATGCGAGAAGGGAGCGGACCAGAGGTTCTCAAAGACCTTACAGCTCCCAATGGAGCTTCATTCGTCAAGCCAGCATTGCCATTCCTTCGGGGAGTCAACTTCTACTTCGAATATGGGGATGGCCCGCTGATCATCGCGCTACTGGACATGCTGCGCTCCCGCTTGCCTTTCAGCGCGCATTCTGATGCGGCAGGGTTGAGCGAGGTGGCCGCACTGGAGAATATCTTCATAGAGTTCGATAAGGGATCCTGCAGTCATGATGCTGCGAGGGTTATAAGAAACGCGGCGTCTAGCGCGTATAGGCTTCGATGGTTGGATTGGAAAACTTTTTCTCTGTTGAAGGCTGGATGTAAGCATCGGTGGGTTGACGCGGCAGGGCCATACCATTCTACCTTGCAACATCGAAGCTACTTTGAGGTGCAGTCAGGATAGATGGAATACGAAGTTTGTAATATACGTGAATGTTATATACACCTTGCGCAAGGGGAACAGGAAGTTATATACATGATAGGGTTCACTCCTAGCAGAACCCAAGAACATTCCCCATCTGATACAATTCGTCGCTGACACCGCACGTTTCACCACGGACTTTACACCAACACAGCAGCTGAGATTGCCCCCACATCCGCATGCTGCCACACACAACCCCTTCCAGAACGCCATCACACACAATGACAATCGAGACGCACACGAGATACCCCGCGACACATTCACACGCGAATAGGATCGTCACAACCCGACCATCCTCGAGGGCCCCAAAGGGGCGCTCGAGCAGAACAGACGAAGAAGCAGATGGAATACACTGACACACCAGTGAGATATATACACACATAGATAGACTCCGAAAACATGTACTGCTGTACGGCGGCAAGAGTATAAAATTGGATTCAAAAAAAAGATAGGCTTCACAGTCATTTCGCGATGAGTAGGAGCTGGAGAGGGGAGTTTACGCTGTAAATGGTGGGGTGCTTTCCCTTGATTGTTCAAGCAGTGCCGACGAGGAGAAGACGCGTCTCCTCGGCGTTTGTGCCGATGATTTTGGTTTCGACGCGTGGCGGTGCTGTACCCTTTGGAGGGTGTACCAGAATGTACTCTGCGCGACCCCGATAAAGGACGTGGTAGCCCGAGTCGCGTCTCGTGTGAAGCATAAGATGGCACGTGATCTCTTCTAACAGATGAGAAAACACATTCGATAGACCCTTGAATCAATAGTCAGCGTCTCGAAAGTTGTAAGGAATGTCCGATGGATTCCTACTACTGCATCATTCGAAGAACTATCGCTTATCTCTCAAAAACATTATTCAACCTACACTTTCAGTTCATTCCAATCATACAAATACAAGTTAACGCTGACATGTTGACCCCCGACGCTTAAGCTGGAATAGGCACCTCTGCTTGTGGCGTAAGCCTAACCGCATGCCTTCTCTCCTTGTTATCGAAATCCGAAACCGCCGAATGGACAGTCAAACGGTTATCCTAGTATCACGCGTCAAGCCAGACGTCAACTGCCAAAGAGACAAGTTGAAATTTACCCAAACAATAACACTGCCCGGCGCGTACGTAGCGCGCACTTGGTAATCAGCACCCTTGGCGATATGGTCAAAGAGGAAGTTCAAGAGATAGTCAGATTCCTCCTTCTTGTACCCGACAATCCGCCTCGTGAACCCCTGATTGACATAGAGCGCCTTCTCGCCCGTAACAGGGTGTTGGCGGACAACCGGGTGCTGGAAGAAGATGAACGGGGAAGGCGAATGAAAGCTGCAAGTTGAAATACCTCTGACTCGACGGGTTCCCGGCGCACTGGGCCGTTTGCGTTGCGCGAATATTCTGCTTGCAGAACAGCGCTATGCACTGCCTTCAGTCCTTCGAGGCGCTTCTGGAACTCGGGCGACAATCGGCGATACGCTTCGACTTGAGATAAGAAAAGTGTGTCGCCTCCGCCGTTTACTGGCTGAGGTACAGTCAGCCTCGACACAATACATCGTACGCCACGCACTTGTTGCAACGAGAAGAAGAATGTCGTGCCGGGAGGTTGCTTCTCGTACGACTACATCAACAAAGTCAAGTCAATCGTGGTCCGAGCTCATGAAGAAGGGGGGGCTTACAACGTCGGAGTGCCAACTCGTCTTGTTGATCCTGTCGCCACCCAGGTATTCACGGAATCTGTCGTTGTGCTCATCGCGATAGACTGACGGATTTCAGCTCAGACCTCCAAAGTGATAGTTTGTACAGACCGACATGGAACTCTGGGAACCCTTTCACATTGCCAGACGTCGGGTGCCGTTGGATGGGGCCAAAGTAACTGGAGACTCGTCATTGGATGCAGGACAACTTGATCAAATTGACAGACGTACGAGGCAATTTCAATTTGGCGCTCTGGGGTCAGATCCTTGAAATATTGGTCCCGGAAGATCACGACTTTCCGCTCGGCCGCGAACAAGGCCAACTCGTCAAGGCCCTCCTTCGTCAGTTCTGAGATTTGAACGCCAGAGATCTCGGTCCCGATGTACGGGCTGATGTTCTTCCTGGTGGTATTGGCGTTCAAAAGGTGCGGCTTCGCAGGATCGGCGCGACTGGCGGGATCGGTGTGTTCTGAACCGTCTAAGCATAGGGTACAATGAAGCTAAACGGTAACATACCGAAGAGCTGCGTAGGAGGGAACTTCTCATCGTTGTCCCAGTAAGGTAGGTAATACGGATAAAGAGGACCCTCTGCGTCCTGTATCGATCGCATGAGTTTTCCGAATGGTTATACACCAGAAAGATGAGCGAACCGTGTGGGGTTTCAGAGCCCTCTTGAGGTTGTTAATCTTACCGTTAGAGGCCGGTTCAGAAGCGGGTGTAGACAGTTCTGCGACGGAAGGAGCCATCTTGTGTGAATGGCGGTGTGATAAGCGCTCGCGCTTTTTAAACTTGCTGAACCCTACCTGACGAAGCATCGCAAGCATGCAATATCACAAACGTTAGTCGCCATCGAGCCTTTTTGGTGTACAACGTCTTGAAGAGTCTGTCATCTGACGGATACGATGGTGTATAAATATCATGGCACGATATATGTTGGAGATGACGACGTATGGCGCAAGCCCGACCGATGTTTGTAGGTGAGAACGTATGAAGATAACGCACTAAATGATAGTATACGCCGTGGATGTGTCTAGACTGTACAGGAGAATGCTCGTTGTTTTCGTGGCATGAATCAAAAGAGCATCTGGAGCGTGTAGGCCGAAAGCGCCGTCATGGAGAGGAACATCAAAATGTACTGAGGAATAAGGAATGCAGACAAATGCTCCGCACTTCCCGTGCCACTGTAAACCTGGGTCACGAAAACCTTTGAAGCATGTCAGTTGGCGAGATATATGAACGCGTTACGATAACAGTTACCTGAGTCGTCGCCGTCGGCAGACATGAAAAGAATCTATACATTGCTTAGGTGAGTAGTCCGCCTTAATTTAGAGTAGGAACGCTCACATGCAGACGAATTGGAGGACTTTGTCATCTCGCGCAATGACATTAATCAGCGTTAAACCCTCACAGATCACCACTCCCAGGACTGGCATAAGCAGCATTCTCCCAACCGCCAACGACAAAATCGCCCCCAACGGAAGATTCGGCCATTCGCTTCGAGGAACATTGAGACGTGCCAGTGCCGAACCGAGGCATATCAGTCCAATTGGCACCGACGCTGCGCCCATGAAGTTTGAAAAGTCGTAGATAAACGCCAACGGAGGCTGCCCATCGGGCGCAGGGGGCATATAATATCCATCCACTTCGACGAAGAGCGCCTTCAACGGAGTCACTAGAGCGATTGGAAAGGAGACGATAATGCTGATGGACGGCGGCGTGCAGAGAGCCCATAGCGTGCGTTTCACTGTAGCCAGAGTCGCGTTCCAACGTCGTCTCATTGGTGAGAGGAGCACGGGCTCGGCGGACGCAGCTTCGTCTACAGGCGTAAGTGGACGAGAGACAGGCGTATCGTGATCACGAGGGGCAGCTGTTTGGGAGGATGACTGAACAGTGGGCGCTGGTGAATGCAGCTTTTCGGTAGGTGGCGGGCTGGGCCCGTTCGTTGATACAGCTGTAGATACGTCTTCATAGAACGACACGTGGCGACCGTGTCTTGGACGCTGGCGGATATCCGACGACCCAGCCTCCACCACCTTTTCTACATCGGTAGCTTTGTCTTCTTGCTTCTCAACAGCGGACTGTGGGCACTCCACGCGCTGGCCCATACACCGTCGAGCAAGCGCAGTTGGCCAACCGCGGAGGAGGAAACGCCGTCTCTGACGAGTCGCTTCTCGAACCTCGTCAGGCTCCACGTCAGGACCTTCGAAGTCCCACGCGATCCATTTGTTACCCCCCATAGGGAAAAAGGTGACCTAGAACGCGTCAAATTCCATAATGTGCACAGCGAAGGAACTTACTAGGTAGAACAAAATGAATGCAGAGATATAAGCAACGGACAAATCCTGGTCAGACGATCCATTGAAAGGCGCGGCACTCGTAATGCTCGTAATGACAGCGATGGCTTAACGGACGATGAATATCCGAAAAAAAAACGGCATGGAGTGAGCACATACGAATGTCACCGTAGTTCGCCCATCCTCCGGCAACAAGGATACCATAACGAAATCTATGCGGAACCCAGAACACCTGCTTCGTCAACCAAGCAATCCCAATTCCGAGCGCCTGATAGATTACACAGATGAGTATGAGTGGTCCTAGAAGACGATATCCGACGAGGACCATGGTGAGTTCACGGGTATATCGCAGGGGTAGGGTCAGGCTCAACAGCGTTGACTCATTGCACACCTAATGCGCCTATGTTCTCCGACGTAAAAGCCGGTACGATTTTGGAAAACATCAGGCTGGGTATGGTGATGTTCTGGTCATTGTCAGTCCCATGGGGAGATGCACTGCTATTCGTCGCGTACCAAAGCAATCTGTGCCGCACCCCGCGCCGCTACAGCGGGAAATATATCAGCCTTGGTGATAGCGAAACCCCCAGCGACTGCGATGAGACTAGAGGCCCACTTCAGTAAGAAAATGATCGATGAACGTCTACACCCACAATCGCAGTAGTGGACGCAGCGAAATCCATATAAGTGTCCCGGCAGAAACCATAGTGGCGATCTGAGGGTAATCACTGTTATCGTTGAGAGACGTGATATCGAGATACTGGAAGCTCACAGGGAATCTAAACGACCCGCTCTAATCGCGCATGCAAGTCGTGAGAGAGAAAGCAAAAGAGATGTGGGGAACAATTGGGGGAAAATAATTCCGTGTGGTCTTGTCAGGTACGCCAAACCGGGCCGATGAGCTATTTTTGGAGACGCCAAGTCGAAATTACTGTGGCGTAACTGCCAATGAGGGATGATCAAAAGGTCACAACAGAGAGGAAAAGGAGACTGAAGGGTACGAAGCATAGCTACCACCAAGTGTCTTGACTGCGTAACGAGAGATGATCTTAATAGTCACCAGACGACCATGCATACACCATGTTCGAGATAAGAGGAAATGCGACAGTCATTTCGCATGTGTGTTGTAGTTGTAACCGTAACTCTTTAGCTCGCGCCTCTTCGCCCTCGTCAAACTTAGTATCCTAGAGGTGAGCTTCAGCACTTCGCGTGTAAAACAATGGTAACACCATGCAGGCACATACGAGAGCGACCTTCGTGTCATCCCATATTCATTCCAGCGGTCCCGCAAGATCATACCCTCTTCCAACGTGCATGCGAGGAGCCTGCATCATAAACTTTGAGTATCAGAAATCTTCGAAGAGAAAACCCACCTACCATTCTGTCCAGAGGACAGATGGGATCGTTCGGATCCGAGCTCCACATGTGTAGGTGTGGGGGGCGGCCCTTACAAATATCTTCTATGGATGGGATGGACTACAAAGCGACGATGAGTCTTATTTATCGAATGCAAAACGAAAGGGCCTACAGTAGATGCGGGCGCAGCTGCTGATATGGATGATGGCCGTTCGACGAAGACGCGCTTCCTGGCTGGATCGAATGGTATACCCATGCCATGATGCGAGGGTAAGGCGGAAGGATACGCAAAACCGAGACCGAACCACGGATGGATGGAAACCGAAGGTAACGGTGAGCTCACTCCCTGCAAGGGTATTGATGAGCGCTGAAGGATCGTAAACGTTGTAGAGATTACGAACAGTAGACGCGGGTGGAACGTATGAAGACGTCGCTCCCGTGGACTACATATGCAAGCTCAATGAATAATTCAAGCAAAAGAAAATAGACAACTCGCAGTGGCCAAAGTCTCTTGTGAATCCGAATCAGGTTCAGCCAGAGGGTCAGCTCTAGCCCGGAGAACACCCGCAGTCGCAGAAGCCGCCATTGTTGTGCCATGCAGAAGTCCTACGTCACCCTCATAGGGATTCTGTAAGTGCAAAGTGGTTAGTACCCTGGCTACTCGCCTTCAAACCGACATACCGTCTGACAGCCGCCCGAGGGTACCGTGACACATTGGTCCTCCAAGGGAGCTGCCCGGCAGGCTAGCGCTACGGCAAGCAAGATGAAAGTGGCGTTGATAGGGCGCATTTCAAGGGAAGCGAATTTCATGTACTGGACCAGCCAATACAGAACAAAACTGTGAGTGATTAAGCGCCTGGCTTAATGACAGGCAGCAGGGCGTCTCTCACTTTAATAGTCCATGGCATCACTGGAGACCCTGGCTCCATGGATACGTTCGCGGATTCCGTCTGGTAGCCCGCGTAGAGACCAGTCTCTCGGAGGCGTAATTCCGTCAACGGGGAGTGCTAGTCGCGAATATACTGCTCGTCGCGAACGGCGACGACGACGCGTCTCTGTGGTTGTCGTTGATGTTTGAGATCATGGTGGTCAAGAGCAAGACTGGTTCGGAACTTGCCGGTACTTTCGGCACTCCCGACATGCTTCCGAACAGCTTCCGACTTAGCTTCAATCACGACGCTGACATTAATTTGAATCTAAGTAGTCCAGCGTCTAGTTCGCGGTTTTCAACCACTATAACAACTGAGGCTGGGTATCGATTGCGAACCGACACATATTGTACTTCAGACATGAATGATACTATCCGAACAAATCCTGGGTAAATACTTACTCGGCGGACTGACAGACAGGAAACACTGACCTCCGCGAATCCGTGCTTCTGCGGCGCTAGAGCTTGTTTGGTATAGCGCACCCCGACGGACCGTATATCAGACCAGCTCCTCCTCCTTGGTCTTGACTCTGCTATCATGTCGTTCGGTTATCAGGATATTGCTACGAGCCTTCTTGCAGTGCTTCTGATACTATGGATCGCTCGATACCGCCAACGAGTACAAGTGTGTTTTCCGCCGAAGACCCATCTCATAACATCTCACCGAATGTCCACAGGCAATTCAGCATCTTCCTGTACTTCGATCGCTTTTCGCGCCTCTCAGTCTTCCAGGAGCATATAACACGTTCGCCGCACTCACACTCGGGCCGACATACTCTATCCTCCTGTTGAGACGCACATGAACCCAAACGCCAGTCGATCGCGCCTATTGACAACTACGCCAGTCCTCCCGAGAAGCTGGAAGCTGGATGTCCTCATCGTCCTCGGTGGGTTCGGGATGCCAAAACAACAAACCCAGCACTCTTGCCGTCGTCAATTACGTTGAAGCTGTGTAACCATCCTAAGGTGTGCGCACACCAATTTATAAAACCACCCGACTACAACGCTCGTAAAAAAAGTAAAGTCTATGCTAAAAACCGCCCGATTCAAACATCCATCATCAATTCTAGCGTGCTTTATCCAAATCTCAGTTGGTAAAGAAGTCGAATTTCGTGCAAGCACGGCTGTTGGTGACATGGGCGGGACTGTCGGGATTAGGTCCAACAGCGACGCATCCGTTGCGAGCAGGCGAACGGATGATGCACTGAGAGGCGACTTTGCCGTCGATTCCCGAAATACCAGTAGAGCAAGTGTCACAGCGAACGGTCCAGATCTGCTCACTGTACAACTTGTTAGTGCTACTGACCGGGAAAATGTATGGGAAGATGATACTAACGGGGCGTTACCGCTGTCAGAGACCGTGTCGAGGATGATATTGCGGTCAGCAAGGGCATAGGCGGCGAGGTTGTTGTTGTCAACATCCCTACGTATCAGGATGAGAACGCAAGAAGTAATGAAAGGATGGAGAGACACATACTTGATGATGTAGCTGCCAACGACGGTCTGCTCGAAGTGCCAGTCGACTACATTAGGACCCCGGAAGCTGCTAGAGATGACGGGCGCGAGCGCATTGGCAGCGGAAGGACCGAATTCCAAGGTGCTAAACGAGTCAACGACGCGGAGACCCGCGCCCTCAAAGTCGGGCGAGCAGCTGGAGCCACTGGCATGCGCGGCCGAGGGAGAGGCAGAGGCAAGAGTAGCATTCTTGCCGACGTGCTCGGCATGAGCGTCGTCAGACTCGACCGGGGCGATAGCTTTGGATACGGAATGGCGTTTGGAAAGGGCGAGTTCGAGGATGTTATGACGACGGACGAGCTCCATATCGCATTTATCCGAGTACATGTCGTTCGAACACGCGATCTTGTTCCGCTTGAGTGCGCTGAGCGCCTCGGTTGGATTCTGAGGGTCCGCCTTGTTGCTCTAGAATGACGCGTCAGCAAGGTGGTCAAAATGGCACACGGCAATTTACCTCCCCGGGAACGTAAGCTGGGGCAGCGAAAGCTGAGGCAACGACGAGGAGGACGACGGGCAGAGTCTGGGCGAGGGAAGGCATGGTAAAGACTGTGTGTTAAAAGAGAGTGTGGGTGCTAGAGAGATGATGGGGGTTGGAAAGAAAGCGACGAGCTCAGCGCGTCTTTTATACCCCAACAGACGCACAGTACCCGATTTGGAATCGCTTCGCCAGCGCGTCCCAAATAAGAATATTGTGACGCCACTCATGCGTCATCGAATGATCACAGCGTGCCACGACTAACAAGATGCAATGAGAGTCGACGACTCAAGGCCCAACATGAAATGGGTTTCTCACGAGGTGGATTGTGGATGGAAACATCTGGACTTCGGCGGGCGTAAGCGCAGGAACGGATACCAGGCTAGGAGACGCCTACTTGAAGGTACCCTTTTCCGAGTCAATCCTCCTTCTCATAGACGAATCAAACAGAAACGGCCTGTTTGTCTGTTTGTCTGATGGAGCTGACATTCTTCATTGCGTGTGCATTACCTGCCAGACTGTCATGAATATATCTGTTTTGCCGTATCGTCTACAGCTCACCGTGTTGGGAGTATATTCTGAGTTCCATCGGCGCTTGCAACTAATCACGTCCGTTCCATAAAGCGTTGAAGATGAGACGTCCTCGTCGGTGCTCAGAACGATGGGATTGGCGATGTTCAGACATGTTCAATACCGTCGTCGCCAAATACAGTTCAATACATACTGTATATCCTCAGCTTTACCATCTAATTCGGCGCTGGGGCACCTGACGGCGCCGCCCCCTGATCTGCCTCCCCACCCTCGCCACTGTTCTGTCCTTTATCCTCGCCAAACTTGTTATCCTGAGAGAACCAATATTAGTCATTCAATTACACTGGAAGGGAAACTCACAATGACATGGGCGACCATTTTAGTGCCATCCCAGATCCACTCCCACGGCCCGAATAGTCCTCTCTCAAGAATCTGCTCGTCTATTCCTCGTGGGGCAGGTGGGGCAGGAGGCGAAACGGCAGAGGCCGCCGCTCCCTCAGCCGAAGTAGGAACAGTTTCAGCGGGCGCAGGGGCACTTGAAGGAGCAGGTAGAGCACTTGACGATTCCTGTCCTCCTCCAAAGAGTCCAAACATTTGTGCGAATTGCGCCTAGCAGCAAACATCAGGACATCCGTGAGATTCCATGGTAATGACAACTTACGACGCTGATGACCGTATTTGTTCCATCTAAAACATAACCGACGATTTTTCCGGCCCCATCCAAGGTGGGTTTGTAGCGACTGCTGTCAGCCCCTGCAGTCCCGCCCGTGGCAGGATCAGTCGGTTTGGTGTCAGTAGCCTTTGTAGTAGGAGTCGGTTTAGTCGCCGGGGGTGTTTTAGGGTCGTCAGGAACCTTTGTAGGAGGGGGTTGAGGACCCTTTGTAGGAGGGGGTTTAGCCTTCGTTTTTGGCTTGGGAGGAGGAACTTTGTTTTTCCCAGGCGCGGCGCCAAATGCTGCCGGGCCGCCCCCGATCCCGGCGTCCACTTCGCCGTCATCTTGGCGTTTATAGTTCTACAACAGTCCGTGATCAGTGTAGTCGCCAACAAGAAATAAGCGACATACTACTACATGAAGAGGGCAATCAAGCGGTCGCAGCAATCCAGGTCGTTGACACTTGGGGTCCAAGCCCGCCGCCCAGTTGCCCCCCGGATTCACAAATGGTGAGGCCTGCGACGCGAGCGCCATGGCAAGAAGAACGAATCCAGTGTTGATAGTACGCATGTTGAAGGAGGAAGAGGTGTTTGGTGAAAATGTTGTTGTACAGGGCCTGCCAGTACAAGAATGAGGAGTGATGAAGCGCCGGGCTCAATGACGAACAGTAGCGCGTTCGCTGGTTTTTATAGCGCATTCCTTGACGCCAGTCCTGGAGACGTTTCCGCATTCCGTCTGCACGGACCTAGGAATTCATCGCAGTAACGGGCGGATTCCGTCACTGTGGGTAAGTCGCCGCGAGGAGAAGTTGTTGGTCGTCGCCGGTGGTGACTATGAAGCGCCGTTCGGGGTATTGCTTATGATGACAATGGTGGTCAAGAGCAGGTGCATTCGGAGATATCGGACCGTTCCCGGTTGGGAACATTCAACTGATGCATTGCCTCAAATCATGGACTGGTACTTACACGCTACCGACGGCGTCTAATTAGTAATAGTTCACTCTCGTTTTATAATGAACTTGCATGTAATTCGGTCTACTAGTTGGACAATGGTTTAACTTGCAATCCTGGAGGATGTAACCGTTATTAGTTAACGAGCTGTAACACTGCTTGTTTAAAACGTTAAGTAGTTGTAGCTAAGCGTCTTGTTTCAATTCAGGAACGTACGAACCGAAAGCAAAGCAAGGGCTGAAAGCAGTCTCCATATGGCTTGGTGGACCGCTCGTTAGGGCGCGAGGAACGAGCGTCCGAAACGAGCGCGCAAGGCCAAGGTAAAGAAGGAAACGGGTCCCCCTCTATTCGGTAGCTACTAACATTACAGTCTTGCCATGTCGGGAGGAGAGAGGCTGACGCGGAAGAGACCGACTCTTCGGGAAATACTATATACGCAAACTCCTCTACCAGCCTCATCGGTCGTCTTTTTCGCACCCACCGGTCTACTCCCCTATGTGTTGGTTGGTTTGATTTGTGTGTGAATCTTCCAGCCTGCACGGGAATTCTCCGCCTGCTGGCCTTTCCATCGGGTCGACAACGCAGTCAGCATGTCCGGCACGTGACCGTCCGGTTTCCCCTTTCCCTTTCGCTGACTGCACTCTTGCCCAACTCCTTCACCGCAAGCGGAGACCTCTCCCAAAAACCTACACGATACATTGCATCTTGTGCACTTTTCTTTTCTTTTCCTTCCTCCTTTTCTTTTGGACACTCAAGTGTATGATTCAGCTTGGTCGCTAAGTATACTTATTCCGAACGCCAGCAACTCTAAAATCCAAACCAACATACCAAATGAAGCGAAGTTAAGTAGTCCATGACTCGGAAACCCCATGAAACCCCGCGGCGATGCTTCTTAGGCCCAATAACGGAAACATCGACAAAACTCCAGGTCAGTGTCTGTGTGTGTACTAACGACTGGTATGGCTGGTCCGTAGTAATATGAGCAGGTGGCGCTGGCTGAGACGCGTTACCTGGTAAGTGTTACTCAGGCCACTGACTGTTTCTTACCTTCGGGGTCTAAACAACGTCCGATTCTTGAAGCCCATCTCTCCCGAGTCCCGAGTCATTGCACGTTTCCGTTATAACTGGTTCACAGACTATACTATATTAGGCGTTGAACCTCTCATCGGGCAATGGCACCTTCAGCAGCACAGCTGACTCTCGCCGCCGAAAAGCTGCTTTTCGACATCTCCACCAACGTGTTGTCGTCGCGCATCCTTTCCCATTTTTCCCTGGACAGCAATGTTGTCATGCAACATTCATGGTCTACCTGCCCGAACCCGAATTCATACCGTTTCACTGGCCTCAATGCCGTTCGGTCATATTTCGATCTTCTCTCCACCCATTACGAACGCTCTTCGTTGACGCAGCACACTATCCATGTCGTCGAATCTACTGGCTGTGTCATCATCACAGCAAGTGTCCAGTGGACGTGGAAATCCAGTAGACATCAGTGGCAGGAGGACTATACGTGCCACATCGATTACGACTCTTCACTGCAAGTTGTGTCCTTCATCGTGGTTACTACCTCGCCCGAGTGGACGTGCGTCATGAGAGCTGTAGATCCGACTTGGGGCGGAAAGAAGAAAAAATTGTTCAACTCGTTGCAGTGGTCAGTCTTTTCGTTGACTTGAGCGCGCTTTCAGCATGCTGACAAGCCATCTCCAAAGAATTAGACTGATGGCGGAGCCAGAGGCTGAGGCCCATCTCTAGACTCTGAGTCAGTCAGTTTTTCCTGATATCTTACTCGTTTGATCTTTCGAGATCCGACTACAGCGCAGGGAATAGTGCGGGGTCGTGATGTATCAACGTTCTACATCCATTTAAGGCATAATGAACGCTTATTTTACGCGACCTAAGCGCCAGAGATTTCGTCAACACTGAGACAGAGTACGGGGTCGTGAGGTATCAACGTTCTATATCCATTTAAGGCATAATGAACGCTTATTTTACGCGACCTAAGCGCCAGAGATTTCGTCAATACTGAGACAGATGGCAATTTTTCACGCCGCATCTGTTAGTCTGAGTGCGTGGCTAGCGAGAAATATGAGAAAGCATGTTTAATTAATAGTATTGTACACCGGGTCACGACCGTCAAAAGCCATCTCTACACTTGACATTTCAGACAAAGATACATCGGAGAATAAAAGCTACATTCTGGATAAATAGTAGTCCAAGTGACTCAAGCCACCAGCACAGGCGTAGGCCCGGTAGTGGTAAATCCGCTCTGCGCCTTCCTAGCCGCGAGCTCAGCCAGCCTCTTCTCTTCCTCCAGCTTCATCTTATCCTGGCCCGCACGGCGTTTTGGGATGATCCGCCTGCGCTCCGTCGTGATCTTGTAATCCAACCTGTCCACGCCGAGCGCTTTGAGCGTCTTGAGCTCCACAAGACTAAACTCATTCGGGTCTTCGCGGCTGAAGTTGAACGGCTCCTTGAGCGACACGGGTGGGTTCGTGATGATACGAGGGATGCGCAGGTGGTTCTTGCTGGCCGAGTGCAGCATGAGCGGGTGCATGAGGATCACGTCGCCGATCTCGCCAGTGATCTCGAAGAACTTGGAGCACTTCTTGACCTCTTGGAGGTGTGAGTAGTACGCCGGGTCGTCCTTGGGATCCGTGTACTGCGACGTGGACGGTGTGAAGGACATCCCTGTGGGGAGGACGCCCTCGGGGTGCGCCGCGAGGTAGTTCGCGACGAGGTCGATGCCTTCGGGCGCGATGAAGGTACCGCCTCCGCGTGGCTTGATCTCCGAGAAGACGGGGATGACGAGCAGTGCTTGTTCCGGGGAGTCAAGATAGTGCACCTGTGCAACAGGTAAATGAAAAGCACCAGAAAGACGCATGGGAGACCTACGAAGAAGTCGCCGTCGACGTGCCAGTTGTCGAGGTCATGTGGGTCCATCGATTTCTCTTGCTTGGCGAGCTCTTCCGTGCCGAGGTTAACGATGAAGGAGTCGTTCCACGCGCCGCTGGGCTGGTCGATGCGCTCTTCTCCGCCCAAGAGCTCTTTCATGATCTCCCAAACCTAAAGTTGTTAACAAGATTTGCTCTCCAATATTGATGAGTTTGGGCTTGCCTTCGGCGCGAAAGTTGCGATATCTTCACGCTTGTGCGAGGGCATATGGATCCGTTCCCGGTCCCAAGTATCCTTGTTAGCGGGATCAAGACCCAGCCGCACCCATATGGTTTCGGTCCACTCCGCTGCCTTTTGCTTCGTGAAGCCTTGCTTGATAACTACGAAACCATTCTCCATGAAATGGTCCGCCTGTTCCGCTGCGTGCATCCATCAGCTACTTTGTAGTTTAGGAAGCGCGCCTTACGCCACACATACGTGAGATGTGCTCAAACGTCATGTTCGCTGCGCTAGCCATGTTCACAGTAGATGATCGATGAAGGGTTAACGTTGGCGTACGTGGGAAGCGGGACTGTAATCGGACGCATATAAGAACCATGACGCGGGGATACCCCGGACTTCAAAAAGTGTCAGCTGGACACCGGCTCTCAGTCTGAGCTAGTGAACATTCCAGAGCAGCGCTACTCCCCAGAATCAGGTGAGACCAGTGTAAGGTTCTTATACCTCCACTATTCTTGGCATGAAATTCCGGAAGCGCATGGAGCGCCAATGTACCATCCAGAGGAGGGCCGCGTGTCGGATACTGCATGATAGTGTCCTGCGACCGTTCGGTTGGACAAGACTTATATAGAGTGTACCACGGTCGAATCCCACAGAAAGACAAAAGATAGTTTCCCAGAAATGCCAGCCTGAGTAAGCCTGTCCGTGGCTTCGTGTGACTTTGGAGAGTATATTTTAGCATCTCCAAGGTTTGTAAGCCTGTCATGAAACCGCGCTCATGATCATGCAGATAGTCGTGCAGAAACGGAGGATGCCCAAGAACGTAACCGATGATTTTGAAAGATGGCACGATGAAGGACGGGGTTCTGCGACAAGGAGAGAAAGCCGGATTAGTAGACCTGTGGCGTCTACCTGGAAGATAAGTGTAACAAAGCGGGACATTTCTGGGAATAGCAGATGATCATCGATCATCACTTATGTCAACTGCAAACGCGTCAGCAGAACTGAAAAGTGAACAAATTTAAACTTGCACAGTCGAAAAGTTGTTCGATCTACGCGTCGCTCTATTTCGTTTAGGGGATTCGGGGACCGTTCATTCTCCGCGATGGTAGATGGTGCGAATGAGCTCTCGACTCGATTCCGAGTCGGATAGCACTCAACTCCTTGCAAGGCACTGCTGAAGGGAGGGTTCGGGAATGAACCGAATTTGTTTCTGAAAACGCTTTGATTTAGTAAAAAATTCTGACAAGCTGTAAAGTCTACATAATCGTTGCCAGTTGAGTATTTCGTTGATGCGAAGCTGAAGAAGGGTGACGACAATAGTGCTCTGCGCATACCCTTTCCAAGAATAAACCGCCCTTTGTTTCCTTCGCCATGCAGTTTCCTCCTGTTTGTCTATAAATGCAGAAGCGGCTCACAGTCGAAGAAGGAAGATGGCATCAATTGTTTCTGAGGATAGAAACAGCCTGTGCAGCGCTGAGTCAATGGCGAACGGTAAGTTATTGTTAGACAACCGAATCGCACCTAGTCTACTTAGTCGTGTGTTGCATGTTCAAGTTGCAGGTAGCCAAGGGAAGCTGAGAAGAACGACCACAATATCTATTCCAGTACGACGAAGCGCAAATTGGGATGATGGGCGTAAGGAAATGAGTTGAGTTTGCTTTGTCATCGCCACATTGCGGCCACATGACGCAAACGCGATGCCAACGTGATTTGTGCATGGACTGTTCATTATTCTTGGTGGGCAAATATGTACGATTTCTTGAGGGTATCATCATTTTTTTGGGCCCAAAATGTCCGACTTTGAGAACGAACCTGACTCCTTCACGACCGGGTGCATCAGCGAGTCGTGGCCGCGCGCCAGCCGTGTTGGAGCATGCAGGAACTGCCTAGACACTGATGCTACAATATAAAGGCCACAGACCATACAAAGCGGGATGTACACATTATACAAACATCGGGGCAAAAAACGTCGAGTAGATTCTTATCCCGCTCGAAGGGACCATATGATGAACAGAGCTTCTGTTATCACAATCCATTGGTACATACACGTAACTACAAACGTCCATCATCGTCACCGGGCACCAGCCTGAACCCATTCAACGGTTCCCCAAGCTGCCACGGTTTGCTCGCAACCGGCTCCAACACCTCGGCCAGAAGACGGCCGGGATGTCCAAGATTAAGAGAGAACATCGCTAGCATGATCATCTCTCCGTCGAACACAGCTACGCAGTGCGTGGTCAGCGCCACAGCTAGAGATATCGGTGAAATGTACGCACTAAAATACGTCTGGGTCAGTATGATCTTCCCTCCGAATCCTTCTGCCAACTCAGCTACACGATATATTGAGCTGGAACATCAGGTTCATAAGCTTTACCTTGTCAGTTAAATCGAGGAAGCCTCGCGTACCGAATGTATAAGCATGTCATGTTGAAGAACAATACGATGACCATGATGAGGCGCTTATTGCTCATGACGCCCGTATGTAGTACGAATCATTTATAGGGTTCTTCCGGTTCTTCTGATGCACTGCACGGTCTCGTTTGAAAAAGATCAAGAATTCGATGGCGAGGTACACAAAGACCGTCATCGCGACTAAACGATAGCAAGCTCAGTACGACGAGATGGTGCGCAAAAAGATAAGACTCACTGAACTGAAATATCACGCCGTACAGCGCTATTTTCGTTCCCTATCTTGACTTGAGTCGGAGAGTAACAAAACCAGTAAGCGCAAGTTGCGTAACGCACCAAATTCTTCACATCAACACTATTCGCAACCGCTGCCAGACCGCCTCCGATCGTCTGAGTGACCAACGCGATAATGTCCTGCTCCATTCAATCACTTCATTCATTCATCAGCGTCTCTATCATCGACACTTACACATGTCAAGAATACGATCGAATCTGTTAGGGCGTCTAATCAACATCCGCTGTTAACAATCATGCACGCGGGAAAGCACATACACAAGCGCGGGCTCAGACGGCTGTACTTGGGCCCCAAGAGTCGGATGAGATTAGCGAGGATAATGAAATCCCCGGCGATGAGTGGCGTAGGGCCTACGAGGGTGGCTACTGCTCTGGGTGCCATTGTCAGCGAAAGGGAAGAGGAGCGGAAGAAAGGTGCAAACGCACTGGATGATGAAAGGATTCGACAACGTCGGGTCGATGCTCGAGGAGAAGCGCGCGCCCCATCCGATGAGCTCCATTAGTCCGCATAGGACCATCGTCGGGAAGGCCCACCACGTTTTGTAGCGGCCTGCTTGGAAGGCGTGTGTTACTTGACATCCCTCAGCATGCCTTTCCTTGCCACTGACAAGAATAGAAAGAAGACGAACGGGACGAAAGGAGGAAGAGCACGATGAAGAGCAGCGTAAAGATCCTGCTGGGCGTGTATCCGTAAAAGTTGACTCCATCCTCTAGACGAGGGTCCAGCATCGTGTAGCTCTAGTAGGCTCTAGTTGATGGTAGCGGCAAAAGAAGTCCCGGAAGCGCATGGACGATGGTCTTCCTTAATATATAGATTCCACTGAAACATGTTGTCGCCATCAGGCTTTACATACTCAATGACTGTTCGTTGTTCGTGCTATGCTCGGTGATCTTGGAGACACCGCCCTAAATCGATACGGTGTGCATGCAGAGCTGAGAAGCCCCAGTTCGTCCGACGACGGAGGATGTGTTGAATGATGCATTGATGCGTATGGGACGATGATGATTTGGTGACATGATGGTAGGAGGGAATGAGTAGTACTTATGATCGGTGCCTTCTCCGTCAAGTGATAGGTATAGCAGGTACACGATAGCCAGTGTATAGCTGAAGGAAGGCCGTCAATACCAGGCGAGGTACGTCATTCACGTACTGTAGTGCTCTACATAGATCATGATGCAGCAACTGACAGCGGCCTTGATCGCAAGCGGAATTGTAACGGGGAGTTCCCGATATGGACATGTTTGGCACGGACGTTATGTCGATCGCCTTCGGGCGATCTTTACTTACTCTTTTACTACGACTACTGGCTTTGTTTTCTATCCGTTTCTACGCTTACGGGTCCCCGAGGTCCCATTTGGACTCAATCTTATTGCTTTATCGTGTTATTTGGGCCCTCCGGACCTCGACAGTGTACCTACGGGTTACACTTTTTTTAACACGCAACACGTTGCGTCCAACAGGGAGCGCAAACGGCTTCGACAACAGGTCGAGCCTCCGGATTTGAGGCAAAAGGCCTCACATACTTACACGGTGTGTTAGACACCTTTTGCTACTGCTGAAATTTTTTTTAGCCCCCCACGGACGTCGGCGAGCCAGTCGCCATCGCCCATACGTTGGTTGTCACAGGACACCAGCGCTCCCCCCATTCCTTTCGCTTTCGTCTACACCCTAGGCTACGACGATGAGCGAAACCTCACGGGCGTCGAAACAGTCGGCACCCTCTCATGTGTCGCGACAGTCGGCACGCTTGCGGCAGGAACTCCCGGAATTCACGAAGGACGACCTGCCGCAGCAGACTCGGCGACGACAGCCTCAGGCAGCTGAGGATGTCCCGCTACCTATCAGCTTGGACGACATAGGTGACGCTGGAGGCATTCAGGCATTCCAGCCCCCCATCACGTCAACCGAGCCGGCGCGGTCCCAGTCGGGACTGCCGCCTACACCAACACATGCTGTCTCGAGCACGCCGCCCAAGGTCACACCTACGCGGCGCGTGCGAGGCGACTACCGACCATTACCCGATAGTCGGTTTGACGCGGTAAACACGTCGAATCGACAGTCGGAGGATCTGGGGGCAACACGAGTGAAAGCGAGTGTTAGTCCCCGGGCCGTCGTATCTGATGGAGCAAAAGATGCACCTGCGAACGTTGCCAATTTTGAGGCCAACGTGCGTGAGGGAGGGCGTCGAGTGCTCGAGTTGCCACCGCAGGTTAACGCCCGCGTGGAAATGTACGTTGAATCATTTCGCAGTCATGCTGCACGAGGTGATTTGGCTAATCCATTTGACCAGACGATGGACGCAGTTCAACAGAATCTTGCTCTCCCTCGACAGGAGGAAGAGACTGACTCCCAGTATGTGCGTCGCGTCAGGGCGATGGAACGATCAAGGACAGAAAAGCCGGCGGGGATAATTCGCCCGGCGTCCTCGATGTCGACTACTTCGCGGTCTTCAGGTCGGACGGCGCGCTCTTCTGCTTCGGTGAAGGCGTGGCATCAGGACGTGTTCGAGCGTGGAGTTTTACAGATGATTCACAATGGACATATGGTTGAGTACAACACTAGTACAGTACCCAAACAAGATGTCGTGATAGAGATAATTGATGGTAATATGATGGCCTATATTGCCTCGAAGCCAACCATTCAAGTAAAGATTCCTGATCTGGATGATGATAGATGTGCGCCGTTTCTCGAGCGATTTCCGTCGCCTACCTGGGAGCTTGATGAATGGATGCAAACACCTGATGGCCCGGCTGCAGCTGTAGTGCCAGAGGTACAGGTCCCACAGGAGACTGAGGCCATTGTGGATGTGGCACCTGCGACCCCAGTGGTACAGGCTCAGAAGGAGTCTGAGACCATTTGGAAGCGCATGAAGAGAGAGAGAAAGAAGGCAGCGGCAGCGATGCGTGCAACGTACAGCGACGTTCCGCAGTCTGACAATCTGAAAGTGCATGAAGCGCACACGGAGGCACAAACACTAATATCGGAGAAGCCACCAGTGCCACTGTCTGACGTGTTTGGACGACGTGATGTGTTTGGACGACTCGGTGTGCTGGTCGAGGACGATGTTGAGATCCCGGTATTGAAGGGGATCAAGACTGAAGAGCCAGAGCCAGTTCAGGTACGAATGGCACGTATTATGGAGGAGACACCTGCCATAGTGCAGAACCCGCGTCGCACGAGTATCGTGGATGAGACACCTGCCATAGTGCAGAGGCCGCGTCGCACAAGTATCGTGGACGAGACACCTGCCATAGTGCAGAGGCCGCGTCGCACAAGTATCGTGGACGAGACACCTGCCATAGTGCAGAGGCCGCGTCGCACAAGTATTGTGGATGAGACACCTGCTATAGTGCAGAGGCCGCGTCGCACAAGTATTGTGGATGAGACGCCGGTTGTCGTACAGGGGCCGCATCGCGCAAGTGTGGCTAGCCAGGAGGCTGTCTCGCCCCGGAAGAAGAACACGTCTGAGAAGGCGCCGGGACGTCGATCACAACGGTCGGATCCGGCCATACCTGTGGGGAGTTCGAGACGAGTAAACACTCGGGTTCAGCGCTCACCCACAATAACTCGGCACAAAGCGGCACCGGTACAGACGGCACCAGTGCGTGCTCTGCCTACGCCGCCACATCAACCAGACCCCGATCCGAGTGGCTCTGATAGCGACGGTGCCGGCGATAGTGGAGATGATGCTGGTCATGGACCAGGACCAAGTAATACTGGTCGTAATGTGCCTGATCCGGGGATAACAGGCCACCTCCAGGAGATGGTGACGATGATGGAGATGATGGAGACGATGGTCCCGGTGATGATGGAGATGATAGCCGGAATGGCCACCCTCCAGTCAACCGTTACGCCAAGCGTCTTCGTCGTTCGACGTCGGTTATGAATGAGGTCAAGCCGGAGACGAAAGACGAGTTCATATATGTACCTCCAGTACGCGAGACTGGAGTATCAGTATTGGATGCGATCTTTTTCGAAATCGAAGACATGGTCATGGCGCGCTTATATCGCGAACTGAACGACCGTGATCGTGAACTTGCAAAGATAATAGCACGCAATGTTGATTCAGCGCCTAAATTCACAGGTGCTACGAATGACATTACGGTGTTTGATAGATGGGCTCGCGACACATCAGTAAAACGTCGGGGTTATCCCGGTGACTTTATCCCGGGCCCGGACATCCCTGGCATCCCTTGCCCTGGGATCAGATCTCTGGCAGGTCCCTTCCCTGGAATGTGTTTCCCCGGTGCTCTCTGTATGCAACGAGGTCTCTGGGAAATATGCAGACCATGTAGGTAGTAGCATTTATATTTCTTCAAAATAGACTATTACTCACAAACTGTTCACCTGAGTCTTAGTTATCGAGCCCTCACCTCCGTAATGAACCAACTCATGCAAAACGCGGCTGGTAGACGAGACCTGGACAAGACTTGTCAAAATATCTCCAAGTCCTTCAGGTACACGCACATGTGATGTTGGACTGTGCATCACGCAGGAAAAAATAATTAGAACTCCGCCGCTCTCCAACCCTCCACCATTACTGGCCGTGTGCTTTCCTCTATCGTCTAGACCTGGACGACTCGCTGCGTAAGCCCAGACGACTGGCAGCATTCATTTGAACGGACTTCAACCTGCAGAAGATGAGACGACTCTGGAATAATTGCCGCGTAAGCCCCAGAGCCAACGGGCAGCAAATCGTTCCAACACGGCGCGTAAAGCTGACGTCGAGGGCAATGCTCTGCCGCACCCCTCAAGGCGGGAGTATGTGGAATTGGCACCTTCGTTTGGTGGCGTGGCTCGATATAAACAAGCTGATGAAAGAGAACTGCGTCGCATGGGAAGCTACTCTCTAGCTGTGGGTCGAGGGCGCCAGCGCGTTCCGGCACCCCGCGGGCACCTACGTGCGTCCTTATTAACGCCATCTTCCTCGCGTGGCTGACTGACTTGCGCGGGCAGGTGATGTTCAAGAGCGACGCGAAAAAGACCTTTGGGCTCACGGAGGCGGAGATGCTCACGCTGCGCCACGAATCCGTCCCCGGCTCGCCGAAGACGTACTTTGCGCTCGCGGACGCCAACTCGCTGCAGCAGCGCAAGTTTGCGGCGGGTGCGCTCCTCGAAACGGGCGTGAAGGGGAGTATCCATGTGCTCAAGTTCACGACGAGCACGGGGCGCCGGTGCAAGGCAAATTTTCGCCAGTTTTACGACGGCGACGCGCGCGTGTTTGAGCATCTTTATAGCTGTGTTGCTGCTGCGACTTGCGATGGTGTACGTGCTCGACTTGGTATTGACTTGGGCTGACGTTTCCTTACACACGCCACCTCCTTACCCTCGCACAATGCGAAAACCCGGCCGTTAATGCCACGGACTCTCCTTACTTGGCCTACGACGTGCGCTCATCACAGTCCTCTTGTTTCTATTCTGACGTGATGTATACCATAGATCTACGCCAGCATCATCGGCGAATGCGCTTGCGACGAAGACGGTTGCTCGATGACACAGCAGAACTGTGTCGATTTCTACTATAGCACTCTCCCCAGCATCAACTCCACCGAATGGCCCGCGTAAGCGCCACCCCCGCTCTATTTCTGCCAACCCTTCTGATATCTTTGCAGCGACGTCTCCGACATTGTGACCAACTACTGGAGCCCCAGAGTGGACAGCCGTCAACGGTGACGACATCCCGTACCGCAACATTGCCGACTGGCTCCCCGCACGCACACGAGCACGACGAATGCGAGACTACGATGCAAGCAGCTACGACGGCAAGATCTTGATGAGTGCACGAGCACGACGGCTATTTTGAGGACGGCTGCGCAACGGCTGAGCACGACGACAAGCCCACACGCAATGGCAAGCATAGCGCACAGCGGTAAGCATGACTACCATACCACTGCAGACTCGGAGTACATGCATTGACGATATTTTTGTGGTGTATCTGTATTCTATACTAGCTATCTATGTGTAGAGTAGTGAGCAATTGATTTATTTGATTTCCCAAAACTGCGTGGCGCACTATAGTAATGAATTGAGCTACAGAGGATGCATTACGGGCATTTGGCAGGGAGCTACCAGAGACGTCTGAGGGAAGATGAGCCCATCCCTCAGAGATCAACTTGTCCCTTCGGGGAAAGGGACCCTACCCATCAGGGACCATGGGTCCCGGAGTAGTTGGTGATCTCTGACGTCTCTGGGATCTCTGCAGGGATGCCAGGGATACGACTTTCCCTCCAGAGATCCCAGGGAAAACCCCGACGTTTTACTGATGCATGATACGCTGGTTGGATCAGACAGGTGCACATGGGCCTCCCACATTGGAGGATACTGACGCGCCATCTGAGGCTGACCTGACACGTATCACTCTGCTAGCTCAAGGCCTGGCTGGGGGTGCGTTGGAACACTACCGCCGGGTCACTAATACATATAAGGCTGCAGCAAACCATGGTACTTCTTTCATTGAGGTACTCCACAGTTTGTTTGTGCAGTTCGTTGATGATGATTCACTGCGCTTGACTGCATCGCGCCTTGAGTCTGCTAAATACATGGTTAGTGGTGGTGCCCGTGCACTATTCTACTATATGATCAGTCTAGCAAGCTTGATGCCAACGCCGCCAGATGTATATCGGTTCCATTCGATACTATATAACGCGCTGCCACAGTATACTGTACTATTACGGTAAGGTCTTCACATAACGCGTAACGGGGGGGTCGTTTGATCTTATCAGACCCCGCCGATCGCCTGGAAATCCTAATCGGGTTTCCATCAAAAAAAATTTAGGAAAATCTGTGAAGACTTGCCCGTAATAGTACAGTATTCGCCGGCAGATGCGGATCGAGGGTATTACGCCCGAACGTACCGCCTCTCTGAACGTGATTATGCAGAGAGCATTAGCACTGGAACAGAGTATGAAGTCTGAACGTAAGGATGCCCTCTCCGGAGTACATCCTCGCGCTCGGATAGTGGCCCAGGAGCGACATGCATTGCCAACAATAAAGGCACGCGATGTTGTCCCGGCACCCATACCTCGAGAGAGAACACCTCGACGTGACGCGCGACCACCTGCACCCGCCACTTCTAAGCAGGATAACGGAAAATCAGGTCGTAGTGCGCCGTATCGAGGAGGTGGACAGAACCAGACAACCCAACGCATTGGGAATAAAGATGTCAAAGTGCGTGGGGCAAAGTCGAAAACTTGTTACGCATGCGGACAGGAAGGTCACTTTGCAAAGGACACTGTCTGCCCGCTGTATAGCTTGAACAAAGATCGGGCCGCGGAGACGCTATATCACATTGTAGATGATGATGATAGTGAGGATGAGCCTCAAGAGTGGGATAATCCAGAGGAAGCCGATCCTTGGGGTGGATCCCAATTCGATGAGGACGCGGCGGATGATGATGTGGTAAACACAAATCAAGAGGATCCTGTCGACGCCGGCACATCAGACCAGCCACGAGTTGGGATGATGTGGGCTGGTGACTGGGAGGACGTACGCGCCTATGGCATGCGTGAGACAGAGGAGTCGTACTCGGATAGTGATTGCGAAAGCGTCGCTGAATCAGAGGACGAGTATGTCCTGGAATATGGCGAGTTCCTACGGACTATGCAGATTGACGAGACGAGAGACGCTGATGGAAAGCGGGGCTACGTTCCAACGTTAGACCCTACGCGCTCACAGTTGCCTCGCTCGCTAAAACGCCCTCGTCGTACGAACCAAGAGAAGCGATGCCTAGCAGTGTTTCTTGAGGTTAATGGACATAAGGCGTTCACACTATGTGATAGTGGGTGCACAACTGAGCTTATGAGCCACGATTTTGCTCACCTAGTCCAGCCGGAGTTGTTTGAGCTTGATGAGCCTATTACGATTCAGCTTGGTACTAAAGGCAGTCGGTCGCAAATCATATATGGGGCGTTCGCACCCTTCTCATATGACAGTAGTAAGATAGCGGTCTCTGGGCGCGAATATTTTGATATCGCGAACGTTGATCGTTATGATGTTGTTGTCGGAACGTCGTTTATGAGGCGACACAAGATTTCATTGGACTTTGAGTACGATGTAGTCCGTGTGAAGGGCCAGCCCATGCCTACTCTACTAGAGAAGGAAGAGCTGCACGAGATTGCTCGACGATATTCGGCGAACGTTCAACCGAAGAAGAAGCTGGAGGGTCTAGTCGTCCCAACAAAGCCAAGGCCCAGCCGGTCTATTCCTCGGGAGGATTTGAAGTCAGATATCAAGGGCAAGGCCAGGGCTTCTGCTGAGGGGGAGCGTTACGCTCACCTGAAGAAGAAGCCAAGGGATTGACAGTCCCCGCCTCGGGTATTCAACCAAGGTCGAGAAGTTCGCACGACTCCGCTTTGGATGCACGTCGAGGAGTCCGAGAAGGCTAAATCGAATGAATCTGCATCTGCGGGTCTCAGTCGACACTTGCCGGTCTTGCTAGGTCCCGAGGATGGGATAACGATTGAGGATATTGAAGATATTGCGAATCGGGCGATGGCTATGGACATTGCCGATCCGCAGACAAAAATCTATCTAAATGAGATTGATGAGCTATTGCGTGAGCTGGAGCTGCCTCGTTATTCGCGTGTTCAAACACACGTAGAAGACGAGACGGTAGCACAGACCCAGGCGGAAGTCATTGATGACATACCTTGTCTGTAGTGAATAGCCCGGGTTGGAGCACCCGGTCCGGGTCACGGATGCGGGTGTGTCAGGGTCCGGGTAGGGGTCTCGGTCCGAATACCCGCTGTGACCCGCATAACCCTTTATTACCCGCACAGCAGACTGCGACTTGTGAGTCACCACACAATGAGAAGCAAATATTTAGAGTTCTAATTAAGCTTAATTTATAGATTTTTACGAAGCTGAACGGGCAGTTGCATTGCCCAAACGACGTCTATGCAAGGATATCTCGCGATCCGGCATATCGGGCCGAGATCCGAAAGGACGCGTCAGCGTCTGATCGGGTCATCTTGCCTGCTCTCGACCACCACCACGACTTGACCACGACCACCCAGGATGCGACGATTGTCGCATCCTGCTGCTCTGACGATTGTCAGGCAGCTTGTGGGGTGTGTCTTTGCCCTCGGCTTTGTGCCGGGTCTACTGCTGCGGTCTCTGTGACGGCTGCAGCGCAGGATCACAACGAGGACACCAACGCGACAACGATCAGGACAACGCAACAACGAGGTGGACGACGCGACGACATTGAGGATAACGCGATGAGGAAGAGGAGGGACGCTATGAGAAGGAGGATGCGATGAGGAGCTCTTCCTTCCACTACCACTTCTCCTCCTCCACCGCCACTCGGACTCGCGACGACGCTGCCTGAACTGTCGTTTCGGCTGGATATAGCGCTGCACCGAGCGCTGCAGCTATTGTAGTGTTGGAGTACGGGCTGGCGGGCGTCGCGGACGCATCCAGCCCTCATTAGTGCGCATTTTTCTCCTTTTTTCTTACCATCTTCTAACTTGCCCATATCATAGTGCTCTCATTTGGCTCTCGTCCTCTCGCGCCTGGTAGCACCATCCTGTCCCACACCATCCTTGCCCACGTTGATTCCGCACTCCCACCAGCTCATGCACGCTGGTAGCCCCCGCGCAATTGCTCAGGGGCCGCCAACGGGCATGAAAATGTGTTGCGGTACGCGTGAGGTGAGTCAGGCCGATGCAGTAGTGCTACGGGTAGTGCTAGTGCGCGATTTGGGTCAGACCCGAGACGATTTCAGCGGGTAACCCGCACCCGCACTGCGGGACCGGGTAAGTGGAGGGTGCGGGTAGGGGTTCTGAGCGAAATACCCTCGGGACACCCGCGCTATTCACTACTTGTCTGAACTTGGAGGAGTCCCTTCAAGCAACGGCGGGGCTGTTCCAAATGCGAACAAGAAAGGATAGTGACCAGGAATTGACTGAAGAGGACATTCCTAGGTTGCGTCAGCAATGGATGGAGTGCTGTGCAGATATACTTGCCGGCCCACCAGAGAAATTGCCACCGTTGAGAGAGGTGAATCATACGATTCCTCTGATCGACGAAGCAAAGAAGTACCAGTACTACACGCCCAAGTGTCCCGACTCCATGAAACCGCAGCTTCTTGAGAAGATCAAGCAGTATCAGCGGTCGGGATGGTGGGAACGTCAGACGGCTACACAAGCTGCGCCAATGCTTTGTGTCCCAAAGAAGGATAGCAGCTTGCGTACGACAATTGATTGTCGTAAACGAAATGAGAATACGCACAAGGATGTGACGCCATTTCCAGATCAGGATCATATCCGGCTGGACGTGGCGCGCAAGCGTGTGCGTAGCAAGATTGATTTGTCAAATGCCTATGAACAGGTGCGAACGATTCCCGGCGATGTCTGGAAGTCAGTGTTCGCAACTGTGTTTGGGACGTTTGTAAGTCACGTAATGCAGCAGGGTGATTGTAACGCACCCTCTACATTCCAAAGACTGATGTACACGATCCCATTTGGACTCAATCTTATTGCTTTATCGTGTTATTTGGGCCCTCCGGACCTCGACAGTGTACCTACGGGTTACAGGAATGCACAAACTGGACAGCAAATCGTCTTGAGTGTTCATAAACCCCGCCTTCGCTGCAAGCGTACCCTTTGATGCCTTGGCATCGCTATATATGTCTTTGATCCGTGGTATTGAGGGCGCTACAAGGTGCTAGGAGTACTAGTTTAGGCATCTTGGTTACAGTTACGGACGGCCACCACCTTAAACGCTTTCCCGCAGCACGTATCATCTCCAGACAAAGTTGAGCAGAGGGCGTATATTTGAATCTTCAATGACCTGACGGGAAGGAATACACATTGGACATCAAACGATTGCAGAGATAAATCATGTCTGTAATCGACACCTCAGGAAGCACTCGCATTCCCAGATCCCGCACCCAACTGCGAATCATCAATCATCGTCTTCGGCGTATCGACCGTCTTAATCGTCGGATCCGAGTCGTCGCCACCTCCTGCCTCGCCCTGGTTAAACGTCGCTCATCAGTCCTCGGACTCTCGATGGAAAAACAAATGGACACGTACAACGTGCGTAATAACCCACTTGAGACCATCCCATATGAGCTTGCCACCAAACAGACCTTTGCGAGCTTCAAGGTCCCTACCAACAACGGGTGTAATCATTGGTGGCTATGTAGCAGGGAGCGTTAGTGGCTGGTCGTATGAAGGAAGGACTGTACATACCTCGGCGGAGCCAGAAGGAGATCGACATTTGCATCTTGGCAGGACACCCAAGGGGACCTAGTAGTGAATATTTTGTTAATGAGAGATTCGGAGTCGTATTCAATCTCAGAGCCTCACTGTTGAAGAGTTCTACTCGTACGATCAGCATGTTGAGACCAGTAATAAGGGAAGTGAGTTAAGGCGCACCCAGATTGGCCCGCAGTGACATCCGGATTGCGAGTCAGGAGGATTCGTATATGTCGGCTGCTGCGCGATGTTCGTTCTCACCCGGGTGGGCGAGGGACCAGTGTCGTCGGTGTTCCGGGGGGATGTGAACTTGGGCATGAAGTTGCCTTCATCTCCGTCTCCTTCATCCGGGTTCCCCTCTTGGCGAGCAGAAACACCTAGAGTATCCTGAACATACGTGAGATTGATCTTGATGATATACTGTATCAAGAAATGGGTAGAAATCACGTACCTTTTTTATAAACTTAATATCATGGACGCCGGCGGGTACGGTGTTGTCGTTCCATGGGAATCGCTAGTGAATATTTTGTTAATGAGATAGTAGCATGTTGACAGCAGGAGGAAGTGAAGTGAGTTGAGGCGCACCCAGAATGGCCCGTAGAGAGGATTCGTATATGTCGGCTGCTGCGCGATCTTCGTTCTCACCCGGGTTGGCGAGGGAGTGTCGTCGGTGTTCCAGGCGGAGTGGGGAGGCATGAGGTTGCCTTCATCTCCGTTTCCTTCATCGGGGGTCCCCTCTTGACGAGCAGAAACGCCTTCGTCCAGAGGCGCAGCTTGGGACGCTACGGCTAATGCAAGAAGAACAAAGGAGACGTTGATGGAGCGCATTTTCAATAGATGAGAAGAGTAGAAGGGTTTGGAGTACTAGACCAGCTAGTATCAAGATAGAGAGGAAGCAGTGAAAAAGCGCCGGGCTTGATGAAGACTCTTGAAGCACCCTGCTACCTTTTATACACAGATGAGAGTCTATTCCTGGCATGCATGCAGCAACGCCAGCAGGTGGACGCCATGGGACGGCGTTCACCGTCGCGGTCTTTTCATGTCAGCGGCGGAAAGTGGTTGAAGGATACGACTGATGTCAAGCAGATGGTGGTCAAGGAGCTTCGGGAAATTACCAATACGACGCGCTAGTGAGTCAATCCACGTTCGATGGAATGCCCAGCGATAAGTGGCGTAGGGCCTACGAGGGTGCTACTGCTCTGGGCGTCATTGTCAGTACAAGGGAAGAGAAAGGTGCAAACGGACTGGATGATGAAAGGATTCGACAGCGTCCAGTCGAAGCTCGAGGAGAAGCGCGCGGCCATCCGATGAGCTCCATCAATCCGCATAGGACCATCGTCGGGAAGGCCCACCACGTTTTGTAGCGGCCCGCTTGGAAGGCGTGTGTTACTTGACATCCATGAGCACGCCGTGCTACTGATTGCCAACAAGAATAGAAAGAACATGAAGACGCACGGGAAGAAAGGACGAAGAGGAAGATGAAGAGCAGAGTAAAGATCCTGCTAGGCGTGTATGATCCTGTACCTTATGTTTGAAAAGCAAGCAATACGTAGAGAAATCAAGGAAGAAATTGCCGCGGATTAGTCGAAAAGTTCCCACAAAATTCGTAGTGAAATTGCGGTGACTACGGCTCACTTCGTTTCCACAGATGAGTATGATGTCAGGCGGACTAGCTCCAAATTCTCCTTGGTTTCGTCTCCATGTTATGCGTTTATGTCCGTTTGCCCATGCAATTCATGATGTTTTCCAAAAATATGGGCGATACTTTCCGTCGTAGACAACTAGTAGTCTCGGATACGGCGCCCCAATAGACCTAGACTTGCTGCATAGGGAATCACCAGTCGAATTCGTCAGGAAGCAAAAGAGGATGCACGTACGCTAATGCTTCAAGGAGTAAACCGGGGGAGGGTTTGAAACCATTATTGGGAACGATGTGGCGCAACGTTACACTCCGAGTCTAGTCGTCAGCGCGTCTAACCTATCGACACTCCCCTCGGCGTTCGCTCGACTTTCAAAGACGTCCGACAGTCGTTAGCGACATCATTCGGAAGCGCGGGTCGCTGCTGCTGGCGGTGGCGGCGGCTCTACCACTGTTATTCGCAGGCACTGATAACATCCAGCAGCAAATACAATTGTTAGCTTTTCAAATCTACAAATGTTGCCACTACAACAATCAGTACACCTACACCTATGGGACGAATATACACAAATGAATTCGGACGTTTACTTGAACTAGAAAGAAAATCAGCACGCGCTAAACGCCGGGCGGCAAAGAGCAACTTACGTTCTTTCCATCGACCCACTTTTTCCCTGCGACCTCCAGATCCCAGGCCATCGCGCCCTCAAAGAACTCCTTATCCTCCGGTTTGCTCAAATCAAGTGGCGAGAACGCGTATGATTCCCAATCCGGCGCGACTTCGACGACCGGTTCAATCTTATCACCTCTGCAGACCATCGCACCCTCAATGACACTGTCGTTCGTCTGACCTAGGACACCGACGCTGGCAAAGAGGTACTTTCGGCTCGCTTCTAGACGGTTAAAGAAACCGGTGATCTGGTTCGACGACATGAACGTCTGTGTTAGCTCGGCAGGGTACTTGAAAGCGACGCGGTGGATGGAGAAGCCAGCGGGGTCGTAGCTGAGAACGGAATCGGTAAAGATGTGAAGGCTAATAGACGTTTACGCACTTTTTGTAGAACCACTCCAATGCGCCACCATCACCACGGGTTTCCATGTTGCTGTACGCACGCTTCCAATCCTCCAAGTTGAACGTCGACTTGGGCAGATCGTCAAGCGGGTTCTTTTTCTTAGGCTCTTCTGGGACAAGGGGCTCATCACCATCGTCCTCCTCCACCTCCACCTCCTTCTTCTTGGGCTTCTTCTCCTCCTTTGGCTTCGCCTCCGCCTTGGGCTTGGCCTCCTTCTTCTTTTCGTCCTTCTCCTTCTTTGGGGGCACAAACTGCAGACCTTTGTCGGTGTAGTCGATCTCGCCGTAGATCTCCTTCAACTGCGGATGGTTCACAATGGTCTCCAAGTGGCGCACGACATGGGGGACCTGGGCGCGTACTTCCTTGGAAATGCTAATTCCGACAGCCTTTTGGATGAGCGCAGCAACGAAGAGATCGGCAAGGGTAAGTCGCTCGCCAACAAAGTATGTGCGCGAGGCAAGATGGGTGTTAAGTGTTTTGAGGGCGCGGAGTTGACGCTCTAGGAAGAACGTGTGCGCAGGCTTGGAGTAACCCGCGATTCCGCCGGTACATACGGCTCTAACGAGGTTGGTGTATGTGTCGATCTCCATCTCTGTTAGGTGGATCCACTGGTCGATCTGCGCCTCCTGTTCGGGGGTCGAGCCCAGCAGCGTCGAGTTGGCCGACAGCTTGCTCACTGCACAGCATCATCAGCGATGAAACTTAAATAACAGAGTACGCACCGTATTTAGCGATGGCAGCGCCTTCAAAGAGCAGCAAGTCCTTGGAAGGGTCCTCCCAGGCAGGAATCTTGGCGTGCGGGAATTTACCACGGAACTCGGGCTTAAGGTTCGACTCGAAGTGAGTGTACTCTTCCGAACTGGGCATCCGGAACGGAATCGACTGCAGTGTGAGCGCAGCTCGGATCTGACATATCTTTAGTCCTCAGAACGACGACGACCTAGATGACTCACGGGCCTGCCCAAGGGCTGCCTTGCGATCGTCCAAAGCGTAGGAGTCGACATCTACACCCAAATCAGTGCGGCTCTTGTCGCGATGAATACCCGCGTACTTGTCACAAAATCTCTGATGAAGTGCTTTGTCGAAAGCTTTTGGGATGATGGAGGAGATAAAGGAAAAAGAAAATTGATCGATGCCGTTGATGGGATGGTGCGCCGGGGGGCGGCCCGATGCCCCGAATGAGTCACCCTGCATCCAACTTGCGAGAGTAATACTAACACGAACGTGGATTGACTCACTAGCGCGGCGTATTGGTAATTTCCCAAAGCTCCTTGACCACGATCTGCTTGACATCAGTTCAAATGTCCCAGTTGTATCTTCCAAACACTTTCCGCCGCTGACATGAAAAGACCGCGATGGTGAACGCCGTCCCATGGCGTCCACCTGCTCGCGTTGCTGCATGCATGCCAGGAATAGACTCTCATCTGTGTATAAAAGGTAGCAGTGTGCTTCAAGAGTCTTCATCAAGCCCGGCGCTTTTTCATTGCTTCCTCTCTATCTTGATACTAGCTGGTCTAGTACTCCAAAACCCTCTACTCTTCTCGTCTATTGAAAATGCGCTCCATCAACGTCTCCTTCGTTCTTCTTGCATTAGCCGTAGCGTCCCAAGCTGCGCCTCTGGACGAAGGCGTTTCTGCTCGTCAAGAGGGGACCCCCGATGAAGGAAACGGAGATGAAAGCAACCTCATGCCTCCCCACTCCGCCTGGAACACCGACGACACTCCCTCGCCAACCCGGGTGAGAACGAAGATCGCGCAGCAGCCGACATATACGAATCCTCTCTACGGGCCAAACTGGGTGCGCCTCAACTCACTTCACTTCTTACTGCTGTCAACATGCTGATCGTACGAGTAGCCGATTCTCGTAAGGCTCTGAGACGAATACGAGTCCGACTATCTCATTAACAAAATATTCACTAGCGATACCCATGGAACGATAACACCGTACCCGCCGGCGTCCATGATATTAAGTTTATAAAAAAGGTACGTGATTTCTACCCATTTCTTGATACAGTATATCATCAAGACCAATCTCACGTATGTTTAGGATACTCTAGGTGTTTCTGCTCGTCAAGAGGGGAACCCGGATGAAGGAAACGGAGATGAAGGCAACTTCATGCCCAAGTTCACGTCCCCCCAGAACACCGACGACACCGGTCCCTCGCCAACCCGGGTGAGAACGAACATCGCGCAGCAGCCGACATCTACGAATCATTCCGACTCGCAACCCGGATGTCACTGCCCGCCATTCAGCTGGGTGCGCCTTAACTCACTTCACTTGTTACTGCTCTCAACATGCTGATCGTACGAGTAGAAGTCTTCAACAGTGAGGCTGAGACTGAATACGACTCCGAATCTCTCATTAACAAAATATTCACTACTAGGTCCCCTTGGGTGTCCTGCCAAGATGTAAATGTCGATCTCCTTCTGGCTCCGCCGAGGTATGTACAGTCCTTCCTTCCTATGATCAGCCACTAACACTCCCTGCTACATAGCCACCAATGATTACACGGGCCGTTGTTGATAGAGACCTTGAAGCTCGCAAAGGTCTGTTTGGTGGCAAGCTCATATGGGATGGTCTCAAGTGGGTTTTCGAGCACGTTGTACGTGTCCATTTGTTTTGCCGTCGAGAGTCCGATGACTGATGAGCGACTTTTATCCAGGGCGAGGCAGGAGGTGACGATGACTCGGATCCGACGATTAAGACGGCCGATACGCCCAAGACGATGATTGATGATTCGCAGTTGGGTGCGGGATCTGGGAATGCGAGTGCTTCTTGAGGTGTCGTTTACCTGACATGATTTATCTCTGCAATCGTTTGATGTCCAATGTGTATTCCTTCCCGTCAGCTCATTCAAATGTACGCGCTCTGCTGAACTTTGTCTGGCGATGATAAAAGCGTTAAGGACGGTGGCCGTTTGTAACTGTAACCAAGATGCTAGTGCGGGGTATGTAACGAAGGTGTATCATACATCGTGTAAATTACACTGTAAAATACGTTCATTACATCGGACCGCCGAAATCTGATGTATGGAACCTGTATGGAACTCTGAAATTGATGGGCACGATGCTGCTGTACAAGGCGACACCCACTGTACAGTATCCGATCTGCTCAACCCAGACTCCGCCGCCACTCCGAAAACACAATTTGATCCATCATCATCCTCTTGGCTGTCCTGCAGTGCCTAAAGGCTGAATGGACCCGGATGGGTGTCAAGAAGAAACTGGTCTTCAGGAAGTGGTGTCGACGTCGTCCGCGTCTTCAGATCAAGGAGATTGTAAGTCTTGATGAGTCTAAGCTTTTGGCTCGCTACGATGGGTGCTCGACCGCTCCCAAAGTATTCCTGTTGAAGCACAAACAGCCTAAGAAGAATGGAGAACGGGCGTCAGAGCAATGGCGCATGACGGGCCTGATTTTTAGACATTTTCTGAGTTACATACATGTTTAATACGTTCAATACATACTTACACGTATTGAACTTCGATACGTATGATACAATAGGTTCGTTACATACAACCGAGCCTCTCAGTTCGATACAATACATACATCGCCAAAATAGTTCCATACCCGGCACTACAAGATGCCTAAGTAAGTGATGCCATCAATTTCTTTCTCTTCCGCTCCTCCACCACAGTCGTCGTCGCGTCAGAGAAAGTCGGGCGCGCTGACTCTACGGCGGTCAGCTGGCACCCGCAGCTTTGTTTTTCCTTCCTGACGTTGAGGACACCCTGACCAAGGAACAGGACGAGGACGGATGATTAGGATGACTTCAATAAATAACAGCGACAGATGAGCAAGATGACGAGCACCAGATGGACAACGACGACGACCGCACTCACCAACCGAACCACAAGCACTCACCCTGATGTCTGTTGTCCAATGGTTTCCTTGTTTCCCATCCCCCAAGCGCACCCATCGAATCCCCGTCTCGAACGGTGTATTCAAATAGTGCATCTCAAATAGGAACCCTCGTTTCAAGCGGCGCGTTTAAATGGGGCGTCTCAAACGGGACGGCGCGTCCCAAATGATGGGGACCAAATGGCGCGTCTCAAAAGGAGCATTCGAATGTAGCCACCCGTGTATTCGGTACGAATATGAATATCCAGATGTTTTGAACAGATTTTCATACCATTTAAATGTTCTCAGATATTGTTCTTGGCTGGTGCTAGTTGTTGTGGACATTTGCAGTTTCCAAATGGTTTAAATGGGCGAGAGCCTGTCGGGGACCTTCATCATTTAAACAACTAATGCATGAATAGTCAGACGCCCCGCTTTTCACTCCCCATTTCCACAACCCTGTCGAGCCTGCTCTTACATGACACCTTTCTCTATATCGAACCCTGCATTTTTCTTCCACTGAGGGTTCGTACTAGTATGCGAATGGGTCGACGCGTTATCTGAGACTGCATTCGGAGTGGAGGCAAAGTCATTCGTTGAAGAAGTTTGCGTATTCGTCGGAGGCGATCTAGCGAACTGAATGCTCTCCCCCAGACTCCTCATGCCCGTATTCAAGTGCGGGAGAGACGTTCGGGTGTCGGAATCTTTGGGTGTGGCCTCGCCCGACATGACTCGCCCAATGATCATCGTTGGCGCCGCAGCCTATGCAAATTTTGGTGAGCAGACACTTGGTTCAAGTCCCATCCATACTTACAGTAACTGCATTCAGTAGACCCTCGATGTAGGCGTAGGAGATGTTGGCGGGTACGTCGGCAAAGTGCACGTACATGGCGAGGTAGACGACGTAGACGGCGGCATACATGAATGCAGATTCGATCAGGATTTCGATGATTCCTCGGAATTTGCGCGCGCGCTTAAGGCCGCCTCCCCGGACGATCCGGCCAACAATGAGGCCTGTTGTCGCGATGTTGAGGGAGGCTGTTATGGCATAGTACACTACCGTCCAGTTTATCTGTATCAGGCGAGCGATATATGGACTTGAGCTAGAGGGGTACGCAGCTACCATGCTCAAGCTAAAGCTGACTAATTTGTGTTAGGAAAACGTGCGCCACATGCTCAATCTCGCCAACTCACTGAATGCGGAGATAACAGCGAGTAACGGAAGGGCGACGACAAACCAGCTGCGGCCATAGAGCTCCCAGCATCGCCAGATCTGAGAATAAACGTTCGGCTTTGAGAACGAGGAAAAACTATCTGGCAACTTACGTTTATGAGTTCCGCAAGCATTGCGTTTACGGTAATTGCTGTTTTACTAACAACATTCAGAGCCAACCTCTCCGGTGTCAGCGCGCCTTCCCCAGCACCGACCAGATAGCCCAAGATCGAATCTTGAGACTGGCCATGTGTAACGTAGGTTGAATATAGAGCGTTCCAGATCATCCCGAAGTACATCGTTGCCAACGCCCAAATTACACAAACGAGAACGGTAAGTACGATCCGTGGACGAGCCCATTGGTCGCGAACGACTGTACAAATGTCAGAGGTTTAGCACAATGTTGGAAGGCATCGAATACTCACTGATTTGTCTCAGCGTGGCAGCGAATACCATGGAGTACAACCCATAGGAGAAAATGGCAAGGACGTGGTCGTTCATGTAGTCGCCAATCATTCGGATGGCTTGCTCCTCTGTGATACCGAATTCTTGCGCCAGGTTACTAGAGGAAGACATTGTGTAGGGAAGTTGCACGCTGTTCCCTCTGTATTTAAGACCGGCGACGGGGGACATGGATAGAAGTTCCTGCGTAGCCGAACACAACCAATGAATTTGGCGGGTGGAATTCGAGCCGGCCTCAATTGAATGGAATGTACACGCACAGCACCGCAAGGAAGCATTCTTGGGACCGTTGCCCTAAACAGAATCGGATGGTCGACCAGTGATGGTGTCTATCTAGAGAGCGTAGCAGGTATCGTGCCTTGCCACCTCCGAGACTCCAACTCCACGTAACTTGTTCGTCTCGCGCGCATAAGTACGTGTAGATCTTTAACCTGTACCTGTACGCATGAAAGGATGTTGTCAAACTCCACATCAAGTTTATCATTGAATTGTCTCCCGCTCCGAATAGCTCTACGTGTACCTGTCCTCATTTAAAGATCATGTTGTTGGGCTCCTTCAAACGCTGATCATCAGGATGTGAAGGTTGAAAGACGAGGCGCTGAGATGCGGCCTCCACCTTGCCGCTACTGCTGTCCAAAAGAATGTATTCTCAGCGGGATAGTAGGCTTCCATCTTCGCATCAAGTCGTGAGACCGAAGCTCCAATGACCCACCCTCATTACTCGCGTTCCGCGGACATCCTAGATTCCACACTTTCCCGCGGCTATCCGCACAGCACCGTGCAACTGCATGTATTTAATCGACGCCACAGTTACAAGTCCTCTCGGATCAAAGGAATACAGACATGCGCAGACCCTGATATCAGCAAGTTCTTGATATTGGCACTGAAAGGGTTGTTGGAAGACATATTTTCCCGTTCGTCGATGCACTGCCATTAATTGATTGGTATACTTAGTAGGTTCGCATGACAGCATCGCACCACCTCTTGTGAATCGCGGGAATTGCTGGCATCGTATCTCATTGGCAAGACGGATAATCTCTGTGATACGCGTCCTACTGCTCATGTTCATTGTAACGCTCAGACCCGATACGTTCAAAGAATAGTTTCACCACGTCCGTTACTGAAATGCGCATACAGAACAGGACATGCATTACTATGATGACACGTCAAGTTCGGAGCTACAAGTACAGACCAAGAATGAAGACTTACATCGCTTTTCTCGTCTTCCTACGATGTCAGAAAGAGTCTTCCGATAAAATCATCCCACCAATTTCTCCTAGCCAAATCGGATGGTTCAGATGTTTGCGGGTCTGGGTCATCGACGCTAGAGTTTCCATAGCCCATGCTCTCACATAAGGAGCCGAATCGTTCACGTCCCCATGCTTCGCCGCAGACAGCCTCCCAGTTCATGATCGACCTAGCAGAAACCGACGTGTCCGCCGCCGTGGCAGTAGCTGAAGCCTGGACGACTGGTCAAACACGGATGTCAGAAACCGGCACTTCTTACGAAAGGCGGCAGAGTCTGAGTAGCCCAATACAACTGGAGCGCCTTCCACATTTCTTCATCGGCATTTCCGCCTAGTCGTGGCTCCCGTTTGGTTTGACGAAGAGCTTTGAGATTGTCCCATAACACCTTGTCGCCGTTGCCTCCCGCGGAATCGTAATAGTCACGCCGATGCTCAGCCTAAAACGATATCAGCTAGAATGAGACGTATCGGTTGAAGTGTTAACACACGGGGCAAGTGGACGGGCGCAGCGGGGCAGGTAGATTCAGACACTCCGCCGCCGATGGGACCACAGCCGCTTGGGACACGAGCGCAAGAGCAAGAGCGATAAACGTGGAGCGCATGATGATCAATTGGGCCAGCCAGTAAAGTTGTTGAAAAGCGCCGGGCTTGGTACACTCCGTCAATCTGTTCTGCAATTTATATGGTCCTGGTCGTCTGGCGTATCATAGATACTGCGTATTCCGTTTTACTGCCCCAACGAACGGCGGACAGAACATGTCGATGATCAGGCGTGAAATCCGTCGGTCGTCGCTCCGCGTTGAAGACGGCGGATCTCTGTCGCTATCATGAACTGTTGACAGGCAAGACGGTATTCCAAATGGTGTATAGTAAGAATCTCCATCTACTATGAATCCCGCAACAAGTCGTTACCCAGAAGGAATGTGTCCCAATCTCGGTGACGGATGTCAGAGAAAAAGCTCGTGCTTTGGCGTAAAAAGTGAAACCCGGCGAGTCCGGTCAATTGTGGCTGAACTAGAGCCTGGCCACGGATTCCATCTCGTAGTGGTGTGAATAAAAGAGGAGAGGGAATGAATCAGAATCAAGTGCTCAGATGGTGGTAGTGAGGATGGATCGAAAGCAAGGCGTGCGAATCCCTAATCGGGAAATGGATGGCATGTTCAAGCTGATGCATTATTCTTAAAGAAAAACTGTCTTTTACTTCCCGGCCATGCGCTTTCCGAACTCTAAATTCAGGCAAATGACTCTGGCGCCACACTTAGATCTGTTGACAGGCATGGTTATGATCGGCTTCGGAATTATCGGACTGCACTGGAGTACATAGTATTGGGTACAAGACTGTACACAGTAGGTAAATTGAAATATAAACTATAACCTGCTGCTAAATTATATATATGCGCCGACATTAGAGCACATCGAATTCTTAACCCGGCCATTGTAATTAGTACTGTAATCCGGCCGAAGTAAACGAACTGTTGGTAGTAGCATGAGGGGAAGCAGCAGCCTGCGGAGGATACTGCACATGATGCGTTTCCTGGCAGAAACAGAAAAATGTTAGAACACCCATTGTGCGTGACGGAATAGGAGTAGATCCCACCGCAGTGCTATTCCCTTGAAAGCTCTTCCCAACGGCATCACTAGGGTCCAACGTCGAATTAAAGACTACATCCCGGTCAGCCTCACAGGTTCTTAACAGCGATGATGGGGACCTACATATCGGAGTAGCTATGGCTGGCGGCGCAGTCGGACCCTCCGACCGACGCGATCGCGAGAGGCTACCCTGGTAGGTCTGCTGGTTCGACCGGACCATCATGAGATTGACTATGATGGTTAGGCTGTACACGCGCCCGAGAACCGAGAACACGACGGAGAAGGCTACATGGAAGGGCATGAACAAAGAGGCATGGCTAAAGAGAAGCACCGACCACTGAGATCTGTGAATAGCAGCACCACCATAAGTATTGTAGTGGCAGCGGTAGTCAAACCGCACGAAACAGCGTAAAAAGCGACGCGTCGTAAAAGACTAGAGTCTGTCTGTCAACTCAAATTGTCGATTTATGTTATAAGTCACTTGCCTTTTGGTGGCCGCGAATGGTGTCTCGATAGTACTCAGCGTCCAGGCCAATGCTAAGGCAATGATTATATCTGTGCCGGTGCATATCGTCGCTACGGCTCTGAAAGGATGTCAGTGGTGACGAATGCAAGGTGGCGACTAAAACACACATGGTAAACTTCAAGCCCAGGGAACCCTGAGTGACAATCGGGTAAAGAAACACATAGGTCGCTGTCACTATGGCACATGCATACTGTTTCGATCATGTAGTCAGATACCATGGACGAGCCACAAACGACTTACATGTCCAACGATGAGGACGCCTACAAACGCAGTGATCCATTTATTTCGCGATCTACAGCTCCTATCAGCAAAAGCAACCTCTGACGGAATCGGACTGCTCACATCGTCCAGTAGCGGTATACGAAGAAGCTCTGTTCCACCGTGGAGGAGAGGTACGTGAGCAAGATCAAGATCGGAAGCGTCCAGAACTCTTCCCCCAAAGATACTTCTGCGCATCATCGAAAAGATTATTGCGAGTGAGAGGCATTGACGGGGAAGCATACCAGGCATTGTCAAGCGCTGTATTGAAATATCAGCCGGCATTCATGCTTGAAGACGTATGGTGCGTACCATATACGCATTCGCCATCACCACGATCGAACACGCTCCATCCGCGACCATACAAAAGCAGATGCCCAGCCTGTACATTCGCATCATGCTGACGTTGTTCAGATACCACACCGAGAAGATGATTTGGGACACATAGAGGCCCGTGTTCAACCACGATCCGGCGAGCGTCGCTCTGGCGATGGAGTCAGACAAGAACCCGGCAATGGCGGAGGACGTACGCAGCAAAATTGATCATGTCGACCAGAATCCAACGCTCACAACAACCTCACGTCAAGCGCAAAAACAAGAAGGAAGGAGAGGTTGTCTGCGCAGTGCATACATAAGGCCCGATGTCGTGATGAAATGTGTAACTGTGTGGTCCTCCAGGCCTCAGGGAGCGCCGCAGGGTAAGCGTCCCGGAGACGTTCTGATGATGGCACCGTGGCGGGTAGGACCCGATTGCGTCTATTTCCAAATAAATTCTGTCATACTTAAACGAGTTTCATGAAAGTTGTAGGTGAGAAGCCTCGACCGCTGCGCTCGTGAATGCGATCATACGCGCTAGAAGGCGAGCTAAGAGGCGGCTGTGGGAAATTCTGAAGCTTGGAAATTGAAGCCGCGCGGCGCTCGATCAGTTGATGGGAGATTTCAGAGAGAGATTTAGCCTTTGCGCAACCAATCAGGACATCGCACCAGGCACAACTGTCTCACTCACTTCAAAACGCACAAAACAAGGTTCACGTTCGTAGCTGCTATTCAATGGGTGTTCGTAACTGCTATAGAGTATGTAAGATGGCCGCCTACCTGCTCTCAGCGTCAGACGACAAAGAAGGTCACGTCGTGATTAGAATTGTGATAGGAGTCTCGCTAGTGGTCTGTGCTCCATTTGAACGTGTATCGATGAAGTAAATACTAATAGAACTTACTTTACTCGTTTCTATCACTTTGAGCTTTATTGACAGGTGCATGAGCAATATGAAGACAATCAGTAAGCGTCTACTTGCAGCTGCATCCGCTGTAGTAGCCGGAACTTTCACTGTAGGACGACGCTGACAGTGTTCTTCGGTGTACAGAGCAATTCCGACAAAAGGGCTTGGGAGCAGCCTCCTGAAGTCGACACACGCACCCCTCCAAAGAATGACCAAAGCGGAAGCAAGATAGATTCGGCAGGAACGTTAACCCTTTCTGCGAAGTACACACAGTCAAGGTTATTCAACTTATGGACGAGCCGGCAACAATCAGTCGGTCACGGAGCGATGGCCATTTGAATTCGTGGTCTGATGAAATTTTGATTAAACAGTTCGAGGTGGAGATGGTTGTACTGACCTCCGGTGCACGAGCAGTGACACGCGGAGTGCCCAAGCCAGGAAAATAGAAAACAGTAACGTCCTTGTCTTCCGTCGGTGGTGGGTGGATCAGCTGGCTTTCGTCCGCCTGGGAACGAACCTACAACACCCTTGAATCCAGTGAGAAGTCGCAAGCAAACAAAGCGGGCAATACGCACAAAGACTTGAGAAAGCCACCGCGGCTTCATCTTAGAGGCAGTGTCGTCCCATATGGGAGCAGCGTTACACGCCAATCTTAAGCAAGAATACAAAAGGCAACCCGGCTTATCGTGTACATAGTAGTGAGATGTATACGTGGATCGACCAGCGATAACGGAGGAAGGGGCAGCTGAGTGAGGATAAATAGCGTTCTGGCCATCGTCTTTAAAGAGCAGGCTCCCAGCGAGATGTTACCTCAAAGACGGAACTGTGATGACGGCGATTGTAACAGAGCCAGTTCGCCGTTGGAGGCTCCGCAATTCCGATCGACGGCGAATACTTTCCTTGCAACGGAATTCGCATTTGAGGGCCATGCTGGAGATATCGGGCGGGAAGAAGGCGACGCCGCGATGTGATGGTGGCGAAGGGAACTACGGAGTTACCGCCTTTGTCGAGCACATGAACTCCTTCCGGTTCGCTAAATATCGAGACCTTGGGAGCGTTTTTGGCCCACCGAGCCATCAGAAATAATGGTCTGCGACATGGACTTGTCCAAGATGGTCCCGTGGCGCGCGCACACTATGAAATTCAGGTTTCCGAGCGCGCGAATTTGAGTAGCCATACACATAGAGAGCAGGGGAGACCTTTGAGTAAGCAATTTTTGGTGGCTCTGTGAAGGTTCTTGTTATGTGCTACGTTTACCCCCTGTGAAAGAGTATAAACATGTTCCGAGGGGGGTAGAACCTAATGTATCTTGCTGATAGCGTTGAATGGCGCGCATTTTGGGCAATGATGGTGATAAAGAAGAAAGAGCGGCGCGTCACACCAGTCACAATGCGACCTCAAGGCGTGAGAATCAATAATTCGGCATCAATTGTTCTCAGGCTAGCCAGCGTCCCCCTCCTACAAAACCGGATAATCTGTCGCATGACTCGCATCCTACCTCGACGGCTCTGGCTAGGATCCGCGTGCAGATTATATAGCCCTGCCCCGCCATCTGTATTGGATCCTCCTAGACGCGCAAATTTAGATGTACCTCCTCGTTCATCGGCCGCTCGCACGGGAGTGTACTGTAGGCATTGGCCCAGACACAACGTACAAGAAAAGAAGCGTACGCCCTCGGTGCGGTACCTGTTCCTCTGGATCGGCTCAGAACCGGGAGGAGCAAACGGCGCCAACTCTGAGCTGATTCTGGGCAACCTGTCAAATTATGTACTGTGAGCCTTGTCTACTCACTCCCCGACTTCAGTGGAGGGCTGGGTGTCCAAGCGGGAAGCCGAGAGGACTCCATGCATATCTTGAAACACCGTCGTACCTGTGGACCGCGTATAAAGTCCTCGATTACTGACTCCATTCTCCATCCCCTGATCTTCGTTTGTTTGTCCTCTATGCTTTACAACTCCTTTGCGGCGCTTACGGCCATACTTCTCGCCTCTTCAACTGCCAGTTCCACTCCGCTTCAAAAACGTGCTTATGGGGTCACTACGCGAGCAAGCGAAGTGAAAGACCAGGCATTCGACTACATTGTGGTCGGCGCGGGATTGGCTGGAACGACAGTTGCAGCGCGTCTAGCAGAGGACCGAGTGTGTCTGTTCTCCTTGTTGAAGCTGGTGCCGATGATCGAGACAATTCTGATGTCTACGACATTTACTCGTACGGTGCAGCCTTTGGAACGTCCTTGGACTGGGCGTGGCAGACTGACCAGGGCCGAACCATGCATGGGTACGCTTTGATATCCATCACCGGTAATAAATTGTACTCACGTAACCTTATACAGTGGTAAGACCCTTGGGGGTAGTTCATCAATCAATGGTGGACATTACACCCGTGGATTAGCAGCTCAATACGACGCGTGGATTTCCTTACTTGAAGACTCAGACGCGGACTCTGGTTGGGATTGGGAAGGGATTTTCTCGTACATGAAGAAAGTTCGTCTTTTTCTTGAACTCTGATCTATCCCGATATTTAGTTTTTTACAAGTCGGAAACGTTCTCTGCGCCGAACGATCAGCAGGCTGCAAAGGGTGCCCAGTTCAACGGCGATTATCATGGGTACAACGGACCTGTCCAAGTTACTTACCCCGACCTCATGTACTGTGGACTTTCGTTCAATTCGTCACTTTTTTCGAATTTTTGATCAATTTTTTGGCCAAATATTTTTCTTTTGATTTATCGCGATTTTTTCCGAGGACTTTTTTGGGCCGTGTGACCTGTGACTGACGAATTGATCGAAAGTCCACAGTACGGTGGGCCACAGCAAGGTCGCTTTGTTGATACCATCGTGAACTTGACCGGTATTCAACATGCGACTGACACTAATGGCGGTGGAGCCAACTGTGTATCCATCACCCCTCTGGTAAGCCTCACAACATCGTACACATGCCGAAGTATTGAATCGACCTAAGATGGGCGCAGTCCACATCTGACGACATCACGTGATTGTGACATTCGTGACAGTAACGGCGCGAAAATTTCTGAGAACATGTTTGCAGTGTGGCGCATTTTTTGGGGGGGACTGTAAACATTGTTTCATTAATAATACATTGGGAAATCACCATATAAACCAAGAGGAGCTAGAATGGGCAGTCAGCACGGCATAAATCTACGTCAGGTGTCAAGAACAGTGACCACGTGAGCACAAGACCGCTCGGGCCGCGACTAGAGGAGCGGGAGAATAGAGATGCGATAAGAATGATAGATGATAAAGCGTAGAGGACGCTGTGCTAGCTCGACGTAGTACAGAGGGGACTGTGTAGTACGGAGACAAAGGAGGACAGAGTGGGGAACTATCTACAAGGGCTGCGTATATGTATATAGAGTCTGTGGCTGTACGAACAATGGGAAGACCTAGGATGGAACAATAGACAGTGGGAATACCAATCAGATCATCTGGAGTCATGAGGTGGTCACATGACTTAGCAGTGGATAGATTTTGGCCCATGGGCCAAAATCCAGACGACTCACTAACCGGCATCTCGGCACTTCCGGACCGGGACCCGGACCGCTTGACACATGACGATGTTAGAGCATGATAACACTGGAGTGTGATAATGGAGTGGCCCGGAGACTCTAGCGCGCCCTTATTAGTGAAAAAGGAAGGGGCGCTAGGTCACGAGGAAGGCGATTCGTGACAATACCCCCTCTTTAGGCTGTGCTTGCGCCTGGAGCACAGGAGTAGCACGCCAAATATCCCCCATGGTGATGCCGAAGAGAGCACGTGTACGAGGAGCGGGGGCGCGATAGGCAGTCGGGTTGTTTCGGTGGAATTCATAAATCTGCTCCTTCGCGTGTGCGGAGAAGTTGGAGGCCGGCTCCCAGGTGTTCTTGGAGTCAGGATAACCAAGCCATTTGACTTTGTAGCTGGTCCCTCGTCCATTTCGTGGTTTGCGGGAGGCAAGAATGGCTTCAACGTCGAACTTCTCTTTGCCACCCTCGAGGTCGGGGAGTTCAGATGGGAGGGGAGGCCCGTGGGCATCGGTCTCGACCCAGGGGATAAGAAGGGAGGCGTGGAATACGTTGTGAATCTGCCATTTATTCGGCAGTTTGAGGCGGAAGTTTACTGTTCCGAGGACTTCAGTGATTTCGAATGGCCCATAGCGTTTATTCGACAACTTAGCTTTCGGCCTCGTTGTAGCGAGGTTTTTTCCATCCAGCAACACCTTGTCTCCAACCTTGAACGTCGGATGTTCCAGCAGGTAATTGCCGTGCTGCATCTTCATAACCTCCGCTGCGCTCTTCAAGCTCGCCTCTACCTCTTCTCGTAATTCCTTCAACATCTCTAGGCGGGACTCAAGCGTCGGGAGATGTGAGTCAGTGCGCAGCGGCGGGAATAGTCTTGGAAGGAACCCATGCAGGAGTTCAAATGGAGATTTCCCTGTAGCGGAGTGAACGCGAACGTTATGAGAGAATTCGGCGAAAGGAAGGTGCTTAACCCAGTCATCCTGGCGATAATTGCAGAATATGCGCAGGTATTGTTCCAACTCTTGGTTGTACCTCTCGGTTTCCCCATCCGTCTCTGGATGGTAGGCGGTACTGAGGGCTGAGATGATACCGAGGCGTTTATGGATTCCTTGCATGACCTGGCTGGCGAACTGAGGACCTCGGTCGGTGATCATCTTGTCCCAGAGTCCGTATCGTCGGTAGGTGTGATTGAGAAGAAGGTCGATAGTGCCGTCGGCGTCAATGGTATCTCGGCATGGAGTGACGACAACGCCCTTGGTAGATCGATCAACGACACAGTGGATAGCATTGTAGCCGTCACATTCAGGGAGTCCGACAATAAAGTCGCTGGTAATCGTACCAAAGGGACGAGTGGGGATTTCGTTGGGGACGAGGGGAACATGGGGTGGATGATTATTGACCTTGGTGACCTGACAAGTGGGACAGCCTCGCACGTAGTCGCGAATAAAAACAGACATGCCTGGCCACCAGAACTCGCGGCTCACGAGTTCATAGGTCTTGTAGCGTCCTGGATGTCCGGCGACTATTGAGTCATGGTACATCTTGACGACATCCCGGCGAAGAGCGGCATCCTTAGGAACGTAAACCTTTCCTCGAAAGAGTACTAGGCCCTCTTCGTAGTTCCATTCCTGTAGGTTTTTGACCAGCGAACGAGGCCCATTGTTGAGAATAACGTCTAACGCACTGAGCACTTCCTTGTCCCTTGATGAACACTCGCGAATCCGCCTCCGCAACTCATTGTCTCCAATGGACGACACTGCACTAGGGCGGACAGCGCGAATGCGGAAGAATGTGGGGTCGAGCAGTATGCGATCTGCATTATCGTCTTCGACCCCCTCTTTATGGTCTGGGCGGCGAGAAAGGGGATCGCTGTGGTTCAGGGTTCCTCGTTTGTGAATCAGTTCAAAGTCAAAACGTGTAAGGAATAACGCCCATCGGGCTTGACGGCGACTCAGCTTCTGGGACTGTGTAAAGTACTCGAGGTTCTTGTGGTCGGTGATGACCTCAACCTTATGACGAGCGCCCTCAAGGTAGTGTCGCCAATCCTCCAGCGCTCGGATAATCGCAAGAAGCTCCTTATCGTGGATATCGTAGTTGCGCTGCGTCTCGTTGAGCGACTTGGACAGGAATGCGCAAGGGTGCCACTGCTCGTCGTCTCCTTGTTGGTAAAGGGTGGCACCAGTCGCGAAGTCAGACGCGTCTGCTTCCACACGATAGGGTTTATCAGGGTCGGGCATAATTAGAACGGGAGCAGAGGTGAACGCATCTTTGAGGGCCTGAAAGGCCGTTTGCGACGAGGGATTCCAGTCCCACGTCTGATCCTTCTTGGTAAGATCAAAGAGCGGTCGAGCAATCTTGGAGAAGTCCTTGATGAAACGTCGATAGAAGTTACCGAACCCTAGGAATGCTTGTACGTCTTTGACTCGTCTTGGGGTCGGCCACTGAGAGACGCCCGACACTTTAACGGGATCCATGCGGAGGGCGTTGTGAGAGATGATAAGCCCCAAGAACTCGACGGACTCAGCTTCAAAGACGCACTTCTCTGGTTTCGCATAGAGGTCATGCTCCTGGAGTCGTTTTAAGACTTCCCGTACGATGCGCCGATGTTCTTCCAACGTCTCAGTAAAGATCAAGATGTCATCCATATAGACGACGACTTTTCCGGAGTCGATGAGATCCTTGAGAATGCTGTTCATCATAGCCTGAAAGGTCGCTGGAGAGTTCATGAGTCCGAAGAACATGACGGTTGGCTCGAAGAGTCCTCGGTTGGTCTTGAAGGCTCCCTTCCACTCGTCTCCTTCCTTCATACGCACGTTGTTATAACCCCAACGTAGGTCGATCTTGGAGAAGATACGCGCGCCTTTGAGTTTGTCGATAAGCTCTGGGATGAGCGGAAGGGGATACTCGTTCTTGACAGTGCCTTTATTGAGTTCTCGATAATCCTGTACGGGGCGCAATGATCCGTCCTTTTTCTTAACAAAGAAGAAAGGACTCGCCATAGACGACTTCGAAGGTCGGATATACCCCTTCTTGAGGTTCTCGTCGAGGAACGAGTCCAGCTGCTGCTGCTCATCGGGTGATAGAGGATACGTCTTGCAAGCCTTGGGCTCAAAGTCCGGTTTAAGATCGATGGCATGATCCCAGGAACTATGCGCTGGTAGTCGTTCGGAGGTTCGCTTGTCAAAGACGGTGAGAAAGGCATGATATGGGGAGGGAACACGCTCCTTGAGCGGACGATTGTCCGGTTTAGCTTGCGCTTGAGCCGCTTCAGCTAACTTCTGCGCGTTCGTGAATGTGGCTCGGATATGGACGTCGGTGGGATCAGGTGGTTTGGAGGCAGGTCGGGGATAATCGTCATGGTAGTAATGCTGTTCGAAGACATCCTGCGTCCAGACTGGTTCGACATCCAGCTCCTCCTCTTCATCTTCGGTGAAAAGGACAACAGGTACTTGGATATGGTTGAAAACACGAACAGGACAACGTCTTCCAGCACGGCGCTGTACCGGTTTAGCAACCGCGCCTGGGATGGGGTCGCTCCACTTGACTTCGTAGTCTCGGTGGTGCAGTCGAGGGTCGTGAGGTTGGGTGTGAGCAATGACAGGGGTTTGTTTAGCTTTGGCACGTACATGGGTGACCGGTTTCTCAGGCCGGTGAATACAAGAGGCCGGACACCGTGTAAAGTGAAGCTCTGAACCTGCCCAGTCGATCTCGGGGTTGTGTTCATCAAGCCAGTCAGTCCCTAGGATCACGTCATGATCACCAATGTCGGTGACATAGAGTTCAATCTCCTCTTCATGATGCGCTGTGCGGTCGTGATTGTAAATTCGTGCACGTTGAAGAGTAAAATGAGTGACGTAGCCCATGACATTCTCAGATCCATCAACATTTCGAACGGGGAAGGGAGTGGGAACGGGAAGAAGAGTGAAGTGGTGTCGTTCAGCGAATTTGTTGTTAATAATGATTCCTTCAGCGCCACTGTCAATGAGCGCTTGAGCAACGATTTGCCTGCCGGATAGTTTTCCGATGAACTCGGTTCGGAGTACGAGCGAGGGTGTCTGTCGGTTTCTTGTGATTGCTGACATCCGCAGTTCTGAGGGATGAATACGCTCACAAAGGGATGACAAAACCGAAAATTTATTTCGCCCGGCACTTCCAGCAGTATATCGTACAACTCCTCCCAACGTTGCAGTGGGGGAGTGCTCTAAAAATCCAAATGCGCAACAAAATCTTTCAAATAATTGGCCGCCTCCGCCTTCTCTTCTCCCTGGAGCCCTCTCATGCGGTTAAACGCATCGCTCAGTTCCTTGATCGTGTCGCGAATTTCGCCGGGTTGCGCCGTCGATGTGGATGCAACTGGGGTATCAGCAGCAGCTACGTCAGTGCTGCGGATGGATCGCCCAGCTGATTGGGAGGTGGAGTTGGGTCTTGGATCGCGGACGGGGCAGTCGCGAGAGATGTGCCCAGGTCGACGGCATTTAAAGCAGGCGCCCTGGCGGCGAAGGCGTTCTCTTTCCATTGGGGTCAGTCTCGTAAGTCTATCAGAGCTGGAATTTGCACCTGAGGAACGCCGTTGCGCGTCAACATCCATAGGAACACCCATATCCTGGGCTGGTGCGCTGTTGGAGCGCGAGGACTGGGTGTTGCGCGAAGGATAGTACCGAGTGGACGACTCGGCCCTCAAAGCGGCACGGGAGTTCTCCAGGTTGACAACTCGAGTCTTCCACTCTGCAAGGGTAGTGGGCTGGGGGTGTTGATCGGCGATGATGGTGCGAAGTTCGTGACGAATGCCCTGTTTAAAGAAGTGGATGAGGGCGGCGTCTTCGTACTTGGACTTCATCGCCAGGGTCTCGAAACGGGTCATAAACGCGTCAATGCGCGCAAAGTCTCCTCGTTGACGAAGAGAGTCGAGGTCATTGCGAGCAGCAGTGGTGGGGTCAAGAGCACCAAAGGCATTGTTGAACTGGGTGATGCAGTTAGCGATCGTACTCCAGACCTTCGTACCAGTGAACGTGGTGAGCTGCTCTTCGTCGTAGGCTTCCATTCCATTCGAGGCCCACTCGCCTGCAGTGGTCTCTCGTTCGAAGCAAGTGAAGAAGAAGGAGACTTTGTCAGCCTCCGTGGTGTAGTTGGCAGTGTTGAGACGGAGGAAATTGTTGAGCTCTTGGATGAAGAGGCGCGACTGGCCGCGGTCGCCATTGAAGGGCTTGGGTTTGTTACCGCGATCTGAGCGAGACATTGGTCGAGGGATGACAGCGATAGCAGTGGGTGGTGGTGACGGCGATGGAGATGGGGGCGGTGATGGAGACGGTGGAGGAGATCGGGTAGTGCGATCAGGAGATTCTGGGTTCTCGTTATCTGAGGGGTTTTCGTCGTCTTCGTCGTCGTCAAACGGTGTATGGACGACGGGGGGTTCAGGTGCAAGGGGTAATGATGAGGTTACAACGGGAGTTGTGATGCGAGAGAGAGCAGGGGATCGCCCTATACGATGTCCAGATGCTGCAAGGGGAGCTAGGGCAGTGGCTAATTGCTGTGTAAGGGCAGACTCAGCTTGGGTATCCTGCTCTTCGTCGTCACTAGGTGGATCGGGAAGATGATGGAGTTCGATGAAATAAGACTTTTCTGGGTTCGCTCTGTAGTACCACCCTACTCGTTCGTCGGGATTGGTCGAGGTGTGGAATCTGATCTCTCGATTGCCGACACCCTTGATATCGAAATAGCGTAGGTTGTTGGTGCCGATAATAGAGGTGGGAAGAGGTCTTGGATCTGTGAGATCAGCGGCAGTGACGTACTGCGGGGCTGAGAAAGACGTGGTGACGAAGGGGGTTTATGCAGAGGTGTATTTGGCGGGGATGAAGGTAGGAGGTGGTCGACGGTATGGGTGGGAACGTTGATCACGTTGATCTCGGCGCAGGTACTGCCGATATTGTGCAACTATGGGGAGGTGCAAGCAGAAGGCGGCGTGGTTATCTAGGATTCTCTCACCAGGAGATGCCTTCTTCAAGGTAAGCTTGGTAGTTCGGGGACGACGTGGGCAATCGGGGAGATGATCGTAGTCGGCAGTGCAAGAGTCCTTGGTGCAGGACATACGCGGGGCGAGCGTAGTAGACTCTGTCCTAATGTCAAGAACAGTGACCACGTGAGCACAAGACCGCTCGAGCCGCGACTAGAGGAGCGGGAGAATAGAGATGCGATAAGAATGATAGATGATAAAGCGTAGAGGACGCTGTGCTAGCTCGACGTAGTACAGAGGGGACTGTGTAGTACGGAGACAAAGGAGGACAGAGTGGGGAACTATCTACAAGGGCTGCGTATATGTATATAGAGTCTGTGGCTGTACGAACAATGGGAAGACCTAGGATGGAACAATAGACAGTGGGAATACCAATCAGATCATCTGGAGTCATGAGGTGGTCACATGACTTAGCAGTGGATAGATTTTGGCCCATGGGCCAAAATCCAGACGACTCACTAACCGGCATCTCGGCACTTCCGGACCGGGACCCGGACCGCTTGACACATGACGATGTTAGAGCATGATAACACTGGAGTGTGATAATGGAGTGGCCCGGAGACTCTAGCGCGCCCTTATTAGTGAAAAAGGAAGGGGCGCTAGGTCACGAGGAAGGCGATTCGTGACATCAGGGACTGTCAGGGATCACTGGACTCAAGGGTCTGATGAGTGATCCGACTCATCCGAGTCACCAAAAGCGGGCAGCGATCAGATCCTGCTGATTTGGTGGCGCGCGCAAGTCTTTGGGCTCTTGGTGAGCGGCATGAAGATGTCTTTGATGCTGCGCCACAGTACACACGTGACACTATTATTACTATATAAGGAAATGCGAAATTGTTACTTACATGATAAGTAGTCAAAGTGAGCCAGTTGGTCCGGACGTCTTCAACGGGCGTGAGATACGCTTCGCAAGAAGAGGACCGGTGGTCATTATCGTGCCAGTTGAGTGTCTGATAAGATAGGCGCAGTCCGCAAGTGACGATACCACGTGATCAAAGTGTGACACCGCCTTCCCGCCTGTACTGCCCGCCCGGGGCGAGAGATTTCTCCAAAGTAAAACCCAAGAAAGATGCCTAGGACCATATACTAGAAGGTCTGGGTGGCAGAATTGTAATATATATCTTCAATAAAATGTTTTATGGGTATTTTTCCAAAAATGCTTCTTTTTACATTCTATCCATCCTGGCGAGGTCTTGAAAATCTCACCAGGCTTTCATCGTGCATTCACGTTATTGGTTCTAACGCATCGATTTACAAGGTCAACAAAATCAACTTCAAGTCAGGGAGTGGCCCGCTAACCGCTTCTGGCATCGAGTTCCAACGTCAAGGATCGACCGTGAAGTATACCGCGACCGCCAACCGCGAAGTCATCATTGCCGCCGGGGCCATCCAATCCCCAGCTCTTCTCCAACTCTCTGGTGTTGGAGACTCGAACATACTCTCCTCCCTGGGCATCACTACGCGTCTCGACCTCAAACAAGTCGGGAAAAACCTTCAAGAGCAGACCATGAACTCCCTTGGAGCGAATGGCAACGGGTTTGACTTTGGAGGCAGCGGTCCTTCAGACGCCATCGCATACCCGAACATCTACGAAGTTCTTGGAAGCGGCGCACAAGCATCGATTAACAAGATCCGGAACAACTTGAGCTCGTGGGCTGCGAGCCAAGCTAGTGCGGGTGTCAGTCAGGCCGCGTTGGAGACCATCTTCAACGTTCAAGCTGATCTGATCATCAACAATAACGGTTGGCCTACAGCTTCTCGAGAATTGAACATCAACTCACGATGATCATTCTAGCTCCCGTCGCAGAACTGTTCTATGACAGTGGTTACCCTGCGTGAGTCAACATTTCAGGACATTGCTTTGCGTATTGATCCACCTCTTCACTTACAGTGCCCTCGGTATCGTCTTGTGGCAGCTCCTTCCCTTCAGCCGAGGCTCGGTTCAAATTACCTCGTCAGACCCATTTACCCAACCCGCCATCAACGTCAACTACTTCTCCGTTGATTGGGATCTCGACGTCCAGATTGCCGCATGCAAGCTTGCGCGCAGAATCCTCACATCTCCGCCCCTTAGCGGTCTCTCGACTGGGGAAGCGATCCCCGGCTCAACTGTCGACGGTTCGGATAGTAGCTGGAGAACATGGGTTACCAGCGGGTTTTCATCGGTCGCGCACCCGGTTGGCACTCTGGCGATGATGAGGCAGGAGCTTGGAGGTGTCGTCGGAGCGAACTTGAAGGTGTATGGGACGTCTAACGTGCGCGTTGTTGACGCGAGTGTTATGCCTACGCAGGTTAGCGCACATTTGTCGGCCACCCTCTATGGGATCGCGGAGAAGGCAGCGGATTTAATAAAGGCGTCATGGTAAAACATTGGTTAGGTTCGGGTCACCCTCTGAATGCTGCAGACATTCTGTTACGCATTTAATTCTTATTTATCGACACGGAGGTATCCCAGGACATAATTACGTGCATACACATACACAACCCTCTTATACTCGAAGAGAATGTGCTGAATGGAAGTACGCCTACACCAAACTGCTCATCCAGAATGAACTGAAAACTACGAGACAATCACCTTGCTAGGCGATCTCTCTGAGTATTCGAGCATGTGCAATGTTCACTGTTATCAAGTTTCCAAAGACCGAAAAAGCGACATACGATTGCCCATTTTGAACATCCTCGATAGGAGAGCCCGGATGTTATTGACTTCCCCTTATTACAATTACAGCGTTGACAGTGTTGACATCTTTGTGCTTTTCCTGACTGCTCACCGTGGGAGAAGGCATACTCAAGTAGTTGAGGTAAGACCACCCAGCTTGCACATATATACGCTTCACGGAGCTGGCAATGCGGCCTGGCAAGTACGTCACGCATAGTGGACGAATTCCAGGATTGGTTTAGATTAAGATCTATCTTTTACCAGTCCAGCGAGCTCCTGACTAAATTCAGAGATGCTCCGACCTAGCCTGCGCCAACCAAACGCTAGCGTGCAGAACCTGGGCGCGAATTGTCTGGGGGTATTCATGGAGTTGCAGTGGGATGCGTAGGTATTAAGATAGGCGTCATCCATAACCAGCTACATCACGTGGGCGTGACATCCGTGACAGTAACGGCGCGAAAATTTTTGGGATCGCTTTTGCACTGTGGCGCAATTTTTTGCGGGAGCTGAAGAGCCTTATTTTATCTAGAATACACTGTTGAATGTGTCTCTCATGAAAATCCGGCAAAATTTCAGAGCCTGTAAAGGTCTATTCGAGTGGTCAGCTTAGTGATCACCGGGCCAAAGGGTCCGAAGATCTAGATGAGTCTGATCGAAGTAGCCAAAAGTGGCCGCGATCATATCCCGCTGATCCAGCGGCGCGCACAACTTTTTGGACAGTGGGTGGGCGGTATAGAGTTGTGTTCACCGCTGCGCCACATGGCACACGTGACTGTACTATTACTATAAAAGGAAACGCGAAATTTTGTGGTGAATATTTGAAGAGCCCGCCAGAATGAACAGAATCGAAAAAGAAACAACTTTGAAAAAAATGTTGCAAGGCTTTTTATTGAGGATATTTATAAATAAACTGAGACCCAAACATCAAGCTATAGACCTCTCTGCACCTTTTCTGGGTTTTACTTTGGTAAGATACCCCGCCGTTGCCGAGCCTATGGGGCGGGAAGGCGGCGTCACGCTTCGATCACGTGATGTAGCTGGTTATGGATGACGCCTATCTTATGAACCCAGTACCATTCTACGAGGCAGGGTAAGCTCGTCATCGCGTCAGAACAAAAACACTTACCAATTCCTTCGTCAGCCAGGCTATACCGACCGATATCTGCGATGGTGTAACTCGTCGTTCCAAGCTATTAGGAGCTGGAGTGGGGTCCGCGTCACTGGCAGATGACGAATCAGTCGCGGCTGCCGTTTTCAAGTCTATGTCGCTGCCGGTGGCTTGAGCGTCTGCGCTGTCATCCCATGTCGACGTCGCCAAGCTATCCTGAGAGGGATATGCGCTATCGTCATCGCTACTGCTCGAAGATTCCGTCGCAGTCGCAGTCTCGTTATACGACGCGGTCGGCACAGTGGATTGCTCTTGCTTTCTCATGTTCTGAAATTGTTGCTGGGTGAACGTCCATCAGTCTGGTGAAAGCAGAGGCGCGAACGACATACCACGTTAACCATAGTTCCAGTGATACTGTTGACATATCCAACGAGTGCCCCTACAGCGTCATACTTCTCCTGAAATCCACCGTTAGGTTGACTGGCATCCCATGCCTGCTCCGCGTTGTTGCCACTGGCGAGGGGAGGTGTCGTTGAGTCCTCCGACTTCGAAGGCGAGTCGGGTTTGTCGCCTTGTCCAGCTTTGCCAACAGGCGTCTTTGAGTCGTCGGCCTTCGAAGGATCAGAGGGTTTGCTATCAGCTTTTTCGTCTTTACTACCAGTAGGGCCACCTGTAGAAGTATCGTCAGTTCGATGGTCTATTATCAGGTCCTTCAGGCAGCTCACCGTTTTCAGTTGCCTTGCTCGAATCAGTTCCTGCGGGCGGCGCATCTTTAGCATCACCACCTGCTGACTTGCCCTCTTTCCCTCCACCAGATTGTCCACTTCCTCCTGGTTGAGATTTACCATTGCCTCCTGTCTTCGTTTCGGCGCCGTTGTCGCCTTGTCCAGCTTTGCCATCAACAGGTGTCTTTGAGCCGTCGGCCTTCGAAGGATCAGAGGGTTTGCTATCGACACCTGTAGAATTATCGTCAATTAGATGGCCTATTACCAGCTTCAGGCGGTTCACCGTTTTCAGTCGCCTTGCCCGAGTCAGTTCCTGCGGGTGGCGCATCTTTAGCATCACCACCTGCTGACTTGCCCTCTTTCCCTCCACCAGATTGTCCACTTCCTCCTGGTTGAGATCCGCCTGTCTTCGTTTCAGCTGCACCAGGGGTTTGGTATTTGTTCCGGGTGGTACTTTACCGCCAGCGTCGTGTTCGTCGGGCGGTTTAGTGGTCGTTCCGGATGGACCTTTACCGGAAGTACTAGATCCCTGGGGTGGTACTTTACCGCCAGCGTTGTGTTCGTCGGGCGGTTTGGTACTTGTTCCAGGTGGACCTTGACCGCCATTGTGAGGTCCCTCGGGTGGGTTTTTGCTGGTTCCAGGAGGAACGGTACCGCCAGTATTGGTACCTACAGGTGGTTTGGAGTTTCCTCCGCTCGTACCTCCGGAGGTATGACCGCCGCTTTTAGTTCCTCCAGGCGGAGAATGATTGCCAGCAGATGTGGTTTTCCCAACGGGCGGTTTAGGAGGTGGAGGTGGAGGACTCTTATTGTGAACCGCTGGCGGCGGTGGCGGGCGACTACGAAAAGGGTTCGTAAATTTTATGCCTCTTGGTTCTCGTCGTGAGACCTCGTAGCCAGAGTAGTCAATCTATAAATGACATTAGGACTGGTTACCGATAATATGCAGTTCATACATACAGATCTCTCGCACGTTGATGGTCGTAGACTAGCGTACTCCGCGACGTCACACTCGGCAGGCATTACGCCCGTCCGTAGAGGAGCAGCATGGCAAGTGAATGCCAGCGCGAGAAAAATAAATCCAACGTTTAGGGAACGCATGAGGAGGAATTACTGAACGGTCCAGCCGATTCAAGAATAAAAGTGAAGAAGCGCCTGGCTTGATGAAGGAGAACATTGTAACGTCGCGCTTTTATAGGCACGAAGTCCAGAAGTAGGCGCGTTCTGGCGCATAGGTCTCGGGAAGGGTTGTCGACGGGGACTTCCACGTCGGCGTCGGCGTTGATGTCGCTGAAAACGCCGTTAAGGTGTCTATCGCGACGGCGGCGACGGGCTTCCTTGTGCAGTGCGCACGTTGAGAAGTTCAACTTGATGATCGTGGTCAAGGAGCAAGACGATTTAATCTTGTCACGTGTTCATCTTTGACGCGTCCTCCGTCCTCGTATCCAGTTTCTTCTCTGAGGCTTCGGGTCATCGGTAACGCAATGGACCTTACATAAAAGGAAAAGGAAAACTGTTTTTGTTCCATTTCCCAGAAGCTTTCTCTAGTGCTGCGCATAGGTTCTGTAGGTGCCAGTGCGTTGTTGGCATTCAGTGCTCAGTGCGTACCCGTTGCTCAGACAGGCCGTCTTCTGAACCTCAACTACAGGCAGCGTCAAAAAGTGGAATACAGTATCTATCCTACCACAGGATGTAATGACTAGACTGAGATACAGTAGATGTGGCTTACGCCGCGTAAAGTTCGAGTCTTATTACATGTTTTTACCTTTTAGGAAATGCTCCGCCGAAATCCAGAGCCACCAATCTTTGGAAGGTCCAGAATCAGTGCACTCCACGCCGACTCTGGTCTAGTCTAAATCACCTTCACAAGCATTCAATACTATTACTTGACCTTCACAGGTCCAATAGGTCTCGCGATCTCAAAGCTTTCGAACTTCGAAGGTAGCGACGAGAAACGAGTAAGAACGAACATGCTGCAGGACTGATCTGATACTGGAGTCCGGAGAACGAAATATGCTCAAGATTCAATAGAGCGATCATTACACATAACAGAGTAGCATCCTTGGCATAGTAATCTACTCTTCAACTTCGTCAGCGGGCAACTCCTCCTCATACTCGGCTTCTTCATCAACGCTTGGGAGAAATTTTAGTAGGACACCCAAACAACAGACATTTGCACTTACGTGGCATCTTGGTATTGCTGATACTCTGCGACGAGATCCTGCATGTTAGACTCCGCCTCCGTAAACTAGCGAGTAGCCATGTCAGCAGATATCGTCGAAATACACACGAGCGACTCACCTCCATCTCGTCCATGCCTTCCTGGGTGTACCAATGCAAGAACGCCTTGCGCTTGAACATCGCACTGAACTGCGTGTTGACACGCTTGAAGAGCTCCTGGATAGCCGTGGAGTTGCCCAGGAACGTAACAGCCATCTTCAACCCACGCGGGGGAATGTCGCACTGGGACGTCTGGACGTTGTTGGGAATCCACTCGACAAAGTAGGCCGAGTTCTTGTTCTGGACGTTCTGCATCTGCTCTTCGACCTCCTTCATAGAGACTCTGCCACGGAAGATAGCGGAGACCTAGACAATATAAGTGTGTAGCAAATAAAAAGGAGGAAGAAAGTACCGTCAAATAGCGACCATGCCTAGGATCACACGCAGCCATCATGTTCTTGGCATCGAACATCTGTTGGGTCAACTCGGGTATAGTGACCGCACGATACTGTTGACTGCCGCGCGCAGTCAAAGGGGCAAAACCGGTCATGAAGAAATGCAGACGGGGGAAGGGAACTGGGAAGACGTCAGCCATATTTGGGTGTAACAAGGAGATTTGACGTGCCCATATTGACCGCAAGTTTCCTCAAGTCCGAATTCAGCTGACCGGGGAATCGCAGACAGGTCGTTATTCCAGACATGACAATCGACACCAGATGGTTGAGGTCGCCGTATGTCGGGGAGGACAATTTGAGCGTCCTGAAACAAATGTCGTACAATGCTTCGTTGTCGATACAGAAAGTCTCGTCGGAGTTTTCGACCAATTGGTGGACGGAGAGCGTGGCATTGTAAGGCTGATGGTGGTTGAGCAACGCGTAAATGTTTGTGGACACGGCTTACCTCAACAACCGTATCTGAGACCTTGGGACTCGGCACGACAGAGTATGTGCACAACATGCGGTCAGGGAATTCCTCTCGAATCTTGGAGATGAGGAGGGTACCCATGCCGGAGCCAGTGCCGCCACCGAGGGAGTGAGTTATTTGGAAACCTCAAGATGGATGAGACGCAGGACATGACAACAGGAAGAGATATACCTTGCAAAGAATCCGTGCCTTCGGCCTCCTTGCGAACGACGTCCAGGACGGAATCCACAAGCTCAGCACCTTCCGTGTAGTCTACATCGAGACACGTGTCAGTAATGGGAAGCAGACATCAAGCAGACACGTACGTCCTTTCGCCCAATTGTTACCGGCACCATTTTGTCCAAAGACATAGTTGTCGGGGCGGAACATGCCACCAAGAGCACCAGAGCGAAGAGAGTCCATCGTTCCAGGCTCGAGGTCGACCATGACAGCACGGGGAACGTACTTGTTATTGCCGACCTCGTTGTAGTAGACGGAAATCCGCTCGAGCTGGGTGTCCATGGTGCCCTTGTACAGACCATCCGGCTCGATACCATGCTCGGCAGATACGACCTCCCAGAACCGCGAACCTGTGTGTTGTCGTTCGCCACACGACAACAACCTAAAATGGTAAAGAACGCACCAATTTGGTTGCCACACTATTTTTTTTGGTTAGGAGCGCACATTTCAGACAAAGGCAGTCACTTACTTGGCCCGTCTGTATGTGCACGATTTCACGCATGCTAGGGAGAAATAGGTCAGATTGTGGTGCGATGAAAGACGGAGATGAGGGGGGCGACTAGGGTCTAGGGCGAGCTATACGCGACCAAAAACCGAGCAGGCACTCAGGAAGAGCGGCGACGGTGCAGACTCCCTAGCGGCGAAAACGGAAATGCACTTACTTTGAAGGGAAAAAGTGGGATACAAGGACGGATGAAAGGAAGAGGGCAAGGAGCGACTGGGCACGCTTTTCTCACGAGGCCGTGACGACCCTCCGAGATTAGATAGTGACTAGTCCGACATCAGCCGCATCTGAAGGCATCGAGGACGAGGATGCCTTCCGGATAAGGCCCTTTCAGCAATATAAAATATACTCGGCATGCAGAAGAAGGTACTGAGATGAAAGTCAGAACAGAAATTTGTTCAAGTGGCGAAGGAAGTAACAAACGGCATCTGCCGAAATACTACTTGTTTTGGGCGTGTTCCGATCTGCTCCCCGAATCCGATGCGCGTTCTTTTGCAATACTATTAGGTGCACGCATCATTACGGAAATATAGGTATAGATTTGAAAGTGACGTATTCAGTAGAAAATAGAGATGTACTAGTAGTAAGATTCGAACGTGATCTATGTCCTGCTATGCTACTACGAAGATCTACTTAGTCGTCGCATTCGTTCACGGGGTAGGTAAAGATATTCCACTGTGTCTGCAGCTGCTTGTAGTTAAGGTTCTGAATGTGACCTGTCGAAGCGACTGTCATGCATTGAAGAGAGCATCCTTACTGCCAGTGGAGTAAACTAAAGTTTCGCGAGGTATCATCATTTGAGGACCAGCGGGGTTATTGCTCGCGCCTTTGCTACCTGTGAGAATTGCCATCATCTATGCTGTTCAAAACGAAGCAAAATTAAATACCGTCGAAACGTGTGTTTCGAGCTACCGCAACACGAGATTTACCTTCGAAACTCGCGTCTGACACATCGCAACTCGATTTCGGACTGTTCGAAACAAGGCCAAGGTCACCGCAAATGTACCGGAAATCCTCGCAAACGACGGTTGATCATCGCAAGTACAGCTAAGAGTCATCGAAAGTGAGTATAGCTTGCGCTCTCGACCAACTCTCGACACCTTCCACCTCCTTGAGCGTCAGGGATGGTTATGTAATTGCCCGATTTGGGTGACCCGCCGGAGCGCACGTCATTGGAGTTGAAGGGCGGGAGGGGCGCTCCTTGGGCGGGTGGCACTTTCAGGGTGCAAAGGGCACCTAAACGGGTACTATTACGGAATCCTCGGGGATGCCGACACAGGTTTTGTTGACATTGACTCCAGTTTCGACGGTTCAGGAAGTTGCGGAGACCCTTTTCTGTTTTCGACCTCAACATCGTTTGCGAGGATTTCCGGTTCATTTGCGGTCACCTGTTTCTCCATCTCGAAAATGATGGCCTTGTTTCGAAAAGTCCGAAATCGAGTTGCGATGTGTCAGACGCGAGTTTCGAAGGTAAATTTCGTGTTGCGACAGCTAAAAACACAGATTTTGGCGGTATTTAATTTTGCTTCGTTTTGAACAGCATACTCATCAGTACCTGGAACATCGAGAGCGAGAGATGAACAAGAAACACACTAGCACGCCGAGAGAAACGGATAGCCCTCATTACTCCGAAATTCTGGATGCCATAAGACTGGTTGGCGTTTTCGAAAAAGAATGCTTCAAGTCTGTGCTAAGCGGGCACACAACAAGAAGTCTTCATCTGCTCTGAACAAGCCAACGTCGACAAGACCCAGAGAGCGCCGCCAGATATAAAGGTCAGAACGCAGATCCACGGCTCGTCTGCACGCTTGTCGCCACGATTCCTGGCACACTACGCAGATCCCTGAGTGAACGTCTAAGCTGTGTCGAGAGTATCGGCCACGTAGAGACCTTTTCCAAACGCAGCATCAGCGCCGTTGAAGTTGCAGCAGAGATAGTTTGCCAAGGGTAAAATGCTGGCAGGTAAGTCCTTCATGATCCTCTGTAGCGGCACTATACTCCTTCACGTTAGCTTTAAAACAAGTCAGTGAGTTCGATTCATCCCATGGTAACCCAATGTAACGACTGCGCATTTCTCGATAGTATGGCTGGGAGAGTAGTGCCTGGTAGCCTTGTCCGTTTTACTACCGTGCTTCTTTCCCATTTTGCGACGTCACTCGATGGAGAACCCTCTCACGAATTCGCTTTCAGTGGCAGCTGTGTGAAAACAGTGAGGTCGTCAAAGTTTGCTAATCATAAAACGCTGACAGACCGTTTTGTCGTACGTGCCGATTGCATTCTTCGAAAAGAACAGGTAGACTTTCACTCAATAGTCAACGTTGAGAATGCTTTACCGGTATCTTCCCGTAATCATGCAGCCCGGAATCATCGTCAGGTCGTCATATTTGCTCTTCTTATGCTAAACCAGACGGTAAGCTGCATATCCTATTGACAACATGGGAAGGCGCTCGCCGGAACGGCGAGCACTACGAAGGACAGAGCCGCTAACCAGAAAATGAAGGCGAGACGTTTAGAAAACTGATTATGCTTGGGAGGTTTGCAATGATAGCCTCGTTGATTAGTCTTGGATGAAAATCCGACCTAGAGAGCGCATGCAAAGATCGCGTGCGAGGGACCCACCGGCAGTTTTCAAGTAGTTATTTAGCAGTGCGTCCGGTCTAAGATAGATATGAAAGGGCGAACATGACACAGATAGTTCAGGAGAGAGCGAACTGACCTGCAGTGAAGTGGGGGTCAACCTGAGGAATCTAAGAGGCGCATACATGGCCTTTTTACTCGCAGACCAGCACTGCCGCCCGTCGCGACAGAGTCCGAGACGCGTGAGAACTTGCACGGCGTCATCTCTCCCTGCTGCTACCACTGGTGCATCCATGCGTGTCTGGCGTAAATTAGGCAGCCTGCAGGCTCGAATGGGGTAGAATTTGACGACAACGTGTCAAGATCTAAGTGTAAAGGCACCAACACCCAGCGCTATGAAGGTAGCCAGCAAGAATCATGAGCAATAGTTCGTCAGCGTATCCAACACTAAGTCGGGTTATTGCGTTCCCGTCGCAGCTGAGCGCTGAGCGTTAAGGCGTGATTGAAGAGAAGCCTGAAGAATAGGCTCGCCTGGCAACGAGTTGTAAATCCTCATGAGGTGATGGGAGCAACCAGGATGCAGATGTGCTAGAGAGCTGCCTGGAGCACTCAAATACCACGGACTTCGATAGTTCGTCAAGAATCGACAATACCATGGCCAGACCATGGCGTTGTTGGACGAAAGCCACTCCGATCAACGTCGGCTCGCCTCGGCCGCGCATGTGATGTTTACGTGTCACTGAATCATAATGCACGCCGACCTTCCTTTCAATCCTTTCCTTCAACTTGCGGTTTGGTAATACTAAAAAACCTCGACTCATTTCCCCCACCCTAGCGTACTCGTTGATTCCCTTTTCGGCTTGGCCTCTTTTTGTTCACAGTTACTCCTATACTCGAAGTCTAGATATCAAAACCCTCAGGCTCCTGGGAGCTCGACGTTCAGGTGCGCTAACCCGACGTGTAAGTTAGATTACAGTAACGTCTAAACGCCTTAACAGTCTACAGGGAAGCACAACCTTCCTGTTCCTCAATCTGAGCCTTAATGTACACGATTGACCAACGTTGCTGCCGAAATAGGATGCCCAAGCCTTTAGGAACCTCGCGAGATCTGACTTCAGTGTATGGATGACACAATCAAGCCTTCTTTGACGTTGAACGTTGAGCTCTGGCCTAATGCAATCCTTCGCATAGGTCGCATTCCGTCGTGGAGATCTGAGGTAACGCTCCTCCAAATTGAAAGGTGAGCACTTGGCGGCCTGCGCCCAGTCATCCTCAGAATAGGTACTCTATTAAACTTGTCTCTTTAGGCTCCCTGATCGGACCCATGACTTCCTCGAGTCTTCTTGAATTTTTTCGTGCTTCTCAATTCAATACGTGGCCTTTCGTTCCTGGGAGCGTTATAGAAGTTTCCCAGTTTGGGCATCAACTACGCATACGGGGAACTTCGTGTTGTTCGACACTCGAATACAGTTTGTGCGCTTACGTCTTCCGTTACGCTGCTTGATTCGTGATGTCTCGCTCGTGAGCCCAACAACCAAGATCCTAGGAGTGTAGCGTTTCATCCACCTCTAACCTGATTTCCGGGTTCGGTCTCCTAACCATCAACAGGCGAAAAAGAGCTGACGTTGATCGTGACACGATCAGTGATCTTCATCGGAAGATCCTACGAGGTCCCGTCATGCTTCGAGAGAGATATAAAAGGATACAAGGGTAATGTAGAACGAGCAGCACCCTTCTCACTCACGCTCTTCACCACACTCCTTAATCACATTCTCTACGTGCGACAATGTTCTCCAGTCTTGCTCTCCCATCGGTCTTGCTTCTCGCTCTGCAGCTGTTCGCGGGACAAGTCTCTGCTCATGAGACTAACGCCCATCGCATGCAGCGTGGTCTGAACCCGCTTCGGCCCAAGAGGATGTATGACTCTACCTACCATGCGGCTTCGACTCCCTCTGGTACTCCAGGATCATCTTGGTCAGTACTCTTCATCGATCTCTCCGTCATTCACTGACCGACGCTATGCAGCTCCCTTGAGCTTGAAGGCTATATCGCTATGCGACACGTCGGCGACAGCTCTCTGATCGGTTATCTCGACGTCACTGGTGAGACGTACACGAAAATAGGCGACCACGCATCCAAGTATTCGTACCCCGCGGGCGCTGGTGTTCCGACGTACATCCAGAAGAAGGGCTTCGTAAGTTTCCGTCATCGTTCTAAGTTAGAGATATTGAGGATATTCTCCCCGTCATAGAACCTTTTCCTTGGTATCTACGGTCGGTCGATCTTGAACTCTGTCGTCTCCAGCATAGCCTCGCTATCTTGGGACAAGTGAGTCGTGAACTTGTTCTTACTACTGCCGACTTCTAACTCGGTTTTCCACAGCGATGTATTCTCTTTCACCAGCAGCAAGCTTTTCGCCAGCCTCTGTACGTCTCCACAGGTACAGACCCGGTCTCTCGGGCTCCCTAACGTTTAACTAGATGCCTCTGTGAGCACCGGTGGCACGTCCGTAGCCGGAGGCCTCTTCGTCAAGTCGTATCCTTTCATCATCGACGTTGTCACCAAACACATTTCGGCGGTTTGGATCCAGAGTGGTATGCTGTTCGGCGTCATCCTCAGCGGTATATTCACTGATCCTGTCCAGATGTGACATTGGAGCTCACTCCCATCGCGTGCAAGAACGGTGCGGAGGTCAGTCTGCAGTGGGTACATGGAAGCGTTACTGCGGATGTCATGGTCGCGCTCTGCCCCTCTGGCATCGAAACCGATATTGTACGTGGCGATTACCTGGAAAACGGGACGTTCACTGACTCGACTGTTTCTAGTTCTTGGCATTCGAGTGCGAGCACGGTGACGACGATGGAAAATCATACTACTGAGAACATTGATGCGCTATGAAGAGGTGTTGCCCTTGGTACTTTCCTGCAATATATTTATCACTCGATAACCTACCTTACCATTCCGGGCGTCAGGTAATTTCCACTGCTACTATGTTTTCCTTGTTCTCGGGCCTGTGCGGAATCTGCTATACACCCAATAATTGTTGTGTTTACAATGTATCTTTACTCAATCTTAAACTATCACGGTTCGTACTGTCAAGTCCTTTTTTGCCTTGCTTTTACTTTCGGACAACAGTGTCGGAGAACTATTGAAATCAACACTTTAAATTCATCCTTGACAGATCCTATATTATTAAGCCACAGGGAAGATGGACGGGGACTCAGCCATAAACGCGTTAACGAGTCAACGGTGGAAAGTCATGCTGTTGAAGTCCCGGTCAGCGCGGCGCGAATTCCCCTCCTACTTGGTATCTTTGTCTGAACAGCCCTCGTCGCCACCTTCGCCGTTCTATCAACCATCCATACCACCGTGTCGTTGTTCATCATTATCCAAAAGCCACCCGAAGAACAGGACATTTCAGTATGCCGCGGGCCAGGGAGATCACCCCGGGCCCTCTGGGATGGCGCAGGTCGGATCGTTGTACTGGTAAAACTCCAGCGGAACGCTACTAGCAGACTGTAAAGGCTTTCAATCAAGAGTATTATGTACATATCTGAAGAGAGACGACTGTCTTTCCCCTAACGACATGCCAAGCGAATTTATCACTACATTGTCAAAAGCTGCAGCGTGACTACCAAGGCAAGTAGGTCTGTCGCAGCTCTGGGACGCGGCTAGAATTACGATCTCGCTAGGAGGATACTTCCCGTCCAGCAGCTGCAGAATCTTTATCGCACAATCCACACCGAGCGACGTGGGCGTCTCCAGGTCAAGCCTGAGATGCAGCGTCTGCAAATGTTGCAGGAACGATAGATTCAACGGCGCTATAAAAATATTTCAACACCATATACCAGCTAATCGATGACGGGGACAAACCATCAACCACAGGAACGGCCAGTTCCACATGTTCCAACGTTTCCCAATTGGATCTCATCAGCGCCTCCAGAAACGCCGTAGAGAACCCCCAACCCCCAATCGTGTGAATCTCCAGTCTCGCTAGCTTCCGACACCGATTCTGCAACCACAGCGCCAGATCATCCGACCATGTACCACATAGCTTCAAATGCCCGATAGTCCAAGGCCGTTCATCGGGCGTAGGATCTCCTCGCAGTTTAGGATTCCATCCCGGCACAATATCAAGGTCGATGCTCACGGTCAACGACTTGAGACGCGTAAACTGCAATGCCTGCGAGAGGAAGTGCCGTAGTTCGCGAGCGGGTTGAGCCTGGATGTGGGTCGAATCATAGCTCGGGGCTATGACATGGAACGTCAAACTCTCGATGAAGTCTGGGAAGAAGTGGAGGAGATGGCGGATGGGACGTGCACGTCTTCGAAAAGTCGCGCTTCGAAGTTGTATGCCTTTAAGCTTGAAGAGGCGTAGAATACGCCAGTGCTGTCCATAATTTTTCCCCTGGAGCTCTATGTGATGGATACATGGCGCGATGGTTTGAGAGCGGGAACGCAGAAGACTGCCAACGCGTTTGGAACGAGAGTATGACGTGACTCGCGCTGCCACGGATAACTGTCTCCTGCTCATATGCGTCCACGCGATACACACCCTACTACACGCCAACAATGTCTCGTGATCGTCGCAAGCGCTGATGACTGCATTGCACAGCTCCGTCGGCAGCACCGGGCACCACAAAAGTGCCGTGGCAGGGGACGTGAGGGGACGTGCTACCGTGCACGCTACCGTGGCCGTTACCGTGGCCGCAGCCGCGACCGTCCAAGAGTGCCGTGCATGGACCCTGACTTTCGTAGATCACCGTGCTAAACAGCGTTACGTGCACCTTGTCACACCGTGGCTTGCAGTGTGACCATGCCTTGTCACACGGTGACTGGCAAGCGTAACACGGATCGCGTCTTGACTCTCATCCACCACCAGCTATCACGACGTGTCTCTTTATCAAATAAATGTATCTAGTTTTCTTCTGATACCAACCTTCGGTGTATCTGGTACCGCCTTCGCCCCAAATTCGAAATCTTCAATGCAATTTCCCCCTCAATTGTTCTGATTCACGAGTTCCACCTTGGTTCTTCTTTGACGTCGGCGACGAGCGTCCTCTGCCTGTAGGATCGTTCTATGTTGAATATTTCGGTGCGTTTCTCAGCCCTCAATGCAGAAAGTTATTCATATACCGTATCAGGGCAAATTTGGACGCGTTCTTGTGCGCCAGTCCGTAGCATGGAATTCGGATGTAGCGCAATCAGGCGCTATCGCGGAAACAGACCCGCCATGGTGTGCTTATGTCCAGGAAACACGTCTCCGTCATTCACGTCTCGACGTACGTCCACATTTAGATTACGCCTCCGAAACCACTGGCATGCACTATCGTTCGGGGCTTCTTGCGCGCGCGTCCTTGACATCGCTCTTTAAATACCTACATGGTTGCTAGTACACTGCAGAGTCTATCTCCCTTCTCCCTCCGAGTTCGCTCTCTCTTGCAGCAATGTCCGTTTCGGCAGGACCATTGTCCCACCACATGCCTCCCAAGGACGGTCTTCCCCGCGAACAATACGCAGACATATACCTGCACCACATGCGGTTCTTCCTCTGCTCTCTTATCGCTCTCATCTCTCTCTGTCAGTTGATCTCGTTCTTGCTGGGCCGAGTAACGAAGTACCCTACTGGCGGAGGGTTCAAGGGGATTCGCTCGGTGTGGGTTCGTATTCGCTGAATGTTGCGGAGGTGGCGTCTGCGATGATGCATATCGCCGTGCTGTTCCTTTGGGAGTTGGTGCATAGTAAGTGTTCGGTGCTCTTTAATCCACTTGGGGCTGATAAGTGTATAACAACGGACACGCTGGAGAATAGATTGAGCACAGGATATATGTTCAATCGTGCGGGTACCTTTGCTGTTAGCCAGTTCCCGCTCATCGCCGTGTTGGGGACGAAGAATAGTATTCTTGCCACTTGGATGTATGTTTTCAGGTTCAGTCTTTTCTCTCGATTGGACTGATGCGCATTCCTCATAGATATAATCGGTCTAAGTTACGACAAGGCCGCTTTACTACTCCCATGTTGAAGTCGCATAGGCTTAATCTCGATTTTGTCGCTGAGCCCCATCCGCTGTCTGTGCGCACGGGTATGCTTCGTGAATATTGGAGTATTCAAGGGGTGATTTAAGCGCTCGGTGCCCCAGCCTCACTTGAATCCAAGACGACGAGGTTGTTCCCATAAGTGTTCGTGATTGTGAAACAATCTAACCCGCTGAGAGTACTAGTCGAGTGCTTATGTCTGAAGCGAGGCGCAGCTCGTCTACTATGTACTGGTGAATGCGCTCCATGGTCGCCTCGGGGTCGATGCCTTCAATCAGCGCAAGTAGCAGAACACACTCAGTGAGAAAGGTGTAAGCTGAATTTTTGTTAGGCAGTTGAGAGTACCAGACAGTGGCAAACATCTCTCTAAATATATGTTCATCAGTGTAGTACCAATCCCCAATCAGCGAGTAGATTGAGATAGATACGGGAGTCAGACGGTAACACACGCGGTAACGCCAATGTAACACGTTATCACGCACCTGTCACGCTACCGTGCAGTGCCGTGAGCAGCCAAGAGTGCCGTGCAACCGTGCCCGAGCCACAGCCGCTACCGTGGTGACCGTGACTGTACCGTGGCCGCTACCGTGGTGACAACCGTGGCCGCTACCGTGAGTACCGTGCTACCGTGGCGGCTGCAGGGTCTACCGTGCGCACGGCACTTTTGGCTAGGAGGACTTCGACGGTATTTGGTGATTTTTGGGCTTCATCAGGGTTCTTTTCATCGACTACAAGTACATTGACTCAAGCTATTTACAGGACATGACTTGTCTGCCTAGAAGGTAGGTACTCTAGGCGACTGGGAGGACAAATCGATTTGGGCTGTGGCTGTGCTACCGTGCAGCCGTGAGCCGCTACCGTGCATGCACGGTCGCGGCCACGGTAAAATCGCGGGGCCCGGCAGCACCGGCTCCTGCCTGACGCAAACAACCTTCAGCTTCACCACAGGCCCAGATTGCTTGTGAAACTTGTGAAGCGCCGTGTCCACAACAGCATCACCGCGAGCCTTTCCCCATAGAAGTAGTTCCACGAACTTCTTGTAGAACCATATCAAGAAGAGGCCAGGGACGCCTATGAAGAGCCCCGCCATGAAGAGTGCGAGCTCCTCCAAGCCTCTCTTGATCCCGCGCATCCAACAGACTATCACGACAACGATGAGGATCGGCGCGAGGATACCGACCAGACGCGCCGCACTGTTCCCGCATGCCTTGGACGCGGGAAACCCAGTTGCGTCGACGCCGTCGCATTTGCAAGCCTTGAAGTCGAATAAAGGGTGAGAGCTGGCACTACGCCAGGCGTCGCAGAAGTCGGCCATGTTACTTGCGCTCACAGGACGAGATGGAGATGGTCTAAAAGCAACGATTGACCGCTTGAATCATAATGACTGGAAAGGTCACGAGGTAGGGCTCGATCGACCATCATGATCTTACCAGCGACCACCATTAACATTGCCCGTAATTTTCTTGAGACGGCGGCCATCATCGGCTGGCGAGACGCGTCTCGTCTCGTCCTTGTGTCTACAGCTGTCCGCGCCTGGTGAGAATTTCTCTTGACCATCTAGTTCTTTTTTAGACTGATAATCATCGCTTGTCGCAACAATAATATGATATGATGACAAACATTTCCTTGTCCAAAATAACGAGATTATACGTATGTTAGAAAGAAAAGGCAGGCACCGATCAGGTACGGGCCAGGCACGGGGGCCATGTCGTAAGGGTAGACCTGCTAGTGCCACCAAGCACGGACTCTCTTTTCAAAAGACAAAGCAAAACCAAGGAGGAACTATGGCGCCAGCACAAACATAATAACACGCTTCAACATACGGCGCTTCTGGGTATGATCAACGCCGAACCGCAGCGTTGGGTTCCATTCCTCTCAGCGCACGTCGTTGACCTCTCAACGCGCGCACGTCGTTGACCATTCACGGCGTGCACGCTGTCGCCAACTCTGCGCGCGCACGTCGATGACCATCCACGGCGTGCACGCTGTCGCCAACTCAGCGCGCGCACGGCGCTTCTGGGATCAATGCCGCGCGCAGCGCTTCTGGGATCAACACAGATCCGCAGTGTTGGCTTCCATTCGTCTTCAGGGTTCTTTTCCATATATCATACTCAGAGGTTGTCAGCAACTTCCACGCAAACTCATCTGTCGTCCTCCGCCACCTCCACTAACGCCAACATCTAACGCCAACATGGCACAACAGAAGCACGTCAGCCATAGCGAGAACGAGGATTCCCCGCTGCATGCCAGCAGCCATACAGACCAGAAGGCATCAGCTCCTTCGCGCAGTACTCGCTCTGTTTCCACCGCGTCAGCAGCATACGACACCAAGCCCCAAGAAGAGGACCAGGAAATCTCAGAGGTGAGTACAATCTCCGTGAACGGCCAGTCCTCAATTGGCATCAAGCCAAACAAACGGAAGCGCACACGCGACGGCGATGACACGGCTGTCCCCCAGGAAAGTACAAGCTCTCAGACGCGTCGCTTTGTTAAGGTACGTCGTGTTGACATATCACCATACATTGGTTAAACGCGCTATAGAAACCTGACATGCGAAACGCTCAAAGACAACATGAGGTGCGTCCGCTCAGTACCACCAATGTGTACTCCTAACGTTTCTTAAGCAAGCGTCCGAGGACGAGGAGCACGACGAATTGGCAGACGACGACGATGAATTTGTAAGTCGATTGTGTCCTGTCCAGAATTGCAATTACTGAATGGCGCACGGAAGCTTGGGCCTTTCACGCATCAATACGAGTTCCCGTGGAAGCGCGTCAAGGCACAAACCAAGAGGACTATCCTCAAAGCACTAGGTTGCGGAACCGTTTCTTCTGCCGACGCAATGGATAAATGCATTGGAGATATCCACGAATTAGGTCGTGCGTGATATTATTCCTCCACTTTCACATCCCGCAATCTCAACCCTCACTGCAGTTACCAAGGCTGCTGCCATTCAAAGAGAGGCCCGAAGTCTGTACCGCAGAGCCAATGCATCACGCCGGCAAACACAACAGGCACCGCCTACATCGCCAAATCCAGGCGTCCCCCCTCATCGTTGTCCTCTCGCCGCACCTCAAAAAGGATGAGGGTCTCATCATCCGCCAACACACCTCCAGCTGCATCTTCTTCGACAAACACTCAGGTCAGTCATCGCGTTTTTCATTTGGATCCTAGCCACTAAAGTATTATAGGCATTGACATCTACGTCCGCCAATGTATCTGCGCCCTCAAACAGCGACGCGCTGCCCACATACCAGCATGTTGTCAAGATGGGCACTTCGGCCACCCCTCAACTGTCGCTTCGTTCCGTCTCACGCTCCAGCGCTCAGCATGAGACCCCTCTCCACACAGCGTTACATCTTATAGACGAGGAACATCTCATGCCCAAAATCGGAGATACCAACCAACAAGATCGGATTTATGGTGACCTCACCTATTGTCTTAGCAAGGATAATGCTTCGTTAGCCCGTAGCTTCCTTCTCCTGCACAACAGCGGCCAGCGCAGTGGATTCATTATGCGCATTCTACGTGACGAAGGTATTATGCCAAAGACCCAATAAATATATCTGTGTTACGTGTAGGGATTTCTCGTGATTTGTACAATCTTAGCATTTTACACCTACAAAACGTCTGCCTCCAATTCAGTACATGGTATGCTTTGCTATTCTCATCTTGAGTCAGCAACTTGAGAATGTTGGCGGACATGTCTAACACCCGCACACGGTCATCTCGACTCACAGCGTGCGCGGCCACCTTCAATCGCGACGCGCATGGTCATCTCCACTCACAGCGCGCATGGCCACCTTCAATCGCGACGCGCACGGTCATCTCGACTCACAGCGTGCGCGGCCACCTTCAATCGCGACGCGCACGGTCATCTCCACTCACAGCGCGCATGGCCACCTTCAATCGCGACGCGCACGGTCATCTCCACTCACAGCGTGCGCGGCCACCTTCAATCGCGACGCGCACGGTCATCTCCACTCACAGCGTGCGCGGCCACCTTCAATCGCGACGCGCACGGTCATCTCCACTCACAGCGTGCGCGGCCACCCATAAATCCATCCATAATAATCACTGCCGACACGAGCAATACATTTCAGAAGTCCACCTAAATTAATACTGGTCCAAAACGCGGGTCGCCCCCCTCAGAAATTCGTAAACCTTTCTCGCCCCATCCTCTGTCCCCAGCATATAGACACGCTCAAGTTTCGGCACTCTGGCGGCAGCTTTTCTCAGTTCCGTCACCTCGTAGTCACCACTGTCGTTAGGACGACTTGTCGTAGTGAGCATTTCCGCGTCTGAGAAATTCCCGTACGTCCTTACCACGAAGTACGGCCCGACGGCCAAGACCCAACATACGACCTGGGTCTGGTTGATATAGTGTGCGCGGATTGCCGCCTTGACCTGGTCAGACGCCTGTCCTGATGCATGGGAGATCGCGACAATGAATTCCCCGTCGGCCGCCACCTCTTTAACATCCGGAGGACCCTTCCTCCCCTTCACCGCCGTCATCAAATCCTTTATGGCGGGCTTTTGCTCCCACCCCCCACCGACCCTCAGACGGGGTACCCCGCTGGGCGATGTCGGCTTCGTTATGCGCGCCACAGCCATGTCCGGCCGAGCGTAACGCCTCTTGATCGACCGACAGAATAACTGAGGAATCACGAAAAACAGGCTGTCTCGGCTCACACGGGCGAACACAATTGCGTGCATTTTGTGTTCAGCGAGGACCTCGTCGATAATCCCGTACCAAGGACTCTCATCAGACGGATCCAGGAGTAGTGTCCTCAGCACCAGCCTGTGCAGGTTTGAGAGCGCCTCATCGCTTAATATCTTTAGAACCATTAGAGCTATCCAAAGTACAAGCTTCTAGCTCCTACCGTTTGAAGTGACATGTCAAGGAGCGAGCGAGAGTCGGCGTCAAGCTGGTAAATCACAGCCAAGTCAGAGCCAGCTTATAAGCACACCTTAATGAGCTCCACACAGCGGCGGTGTGCAAACTCAAAGGCCAACGCTTCGCACACTCAGTCACAGTTCATATTCAATCACATACACAGGCCATATCATCAATCAAGGTCCGCATTCACTCGTCGTCAGAAGAGAGGTCTTTTTTAAGGTCTGCATTCACTTGTCGTCCTAGCGTCCATTACTGTAGCGTTTCAACCGTAACTTCACAGCCTGTGACCCGTTATGGTCTGAAGTTACAGTGAACAGCTTCACAGACCCTTAAATTGCCTTATTTGGACAGTCCCGCTTATGGCGGGACCTGAAATTTCCTTATTTGGAGGCTCGTGCCTAGCCAAAGTGGTCCGTGACCCATTATGGTGTATATATAGCTTCACTTCAAAGACCCCGTGACCCGTTATGTGAATTTGCGGTTGAAACGCTACAGTAGTAGCATGAGGACAGAGGTCTTTTATAAACCTACCACAAGGTGCGTATTCAATCACAGTGACACCGCGCATTCACTCGTCGTCAGAAGAGAGGTCTTTTTTAAGGTCTGCATTCACTTGTCGTCCTAGCGTCCGTTAGTAGCATCAGGACAGAGGTCTTTTATAAACCTACCACAAGGTGCGTATTCAATCACAGTGACACCGCGCATTCACTCGTCGTCAGAAGAGAGGTCTTTTTTAAGATCTGCATTCACTTGTCGTCCTAGCGTCCGTTAGTAGCATGAGGACAGAGGTCTTTTATAAACCTACCACAAGGTGCGTATTCAATCACAGTGACACCGCGCATTCACTCGTCGTCAGAAGAGAGGTCTTTTTTAAGGTCTGCATTCACTTGTCGTCCTAGCGTCCGTTAGTAGCATCAGGACAGAGGTCTTTTATAAACCTACCACAAGGTGCGTATTCAATCACAGTGACACCGCGCATTCACTCGTCAGAACAGAGGTCTTTTTTAATCCTAAGGCAAGCCCGATGGAGCAAGCTAGCAGAATCTAGTTCCCGCGCTTGAGTATGTATACAAGTTAAATTAACAGGCAGCATCTAGTTCCCACGCTCCAATGTGTATACAAGGAGCCTTTATGCACGACATGTGATTTGTCTTGCGCCTTTACTCCCAACAGCCACTTTCTCCAAGATCAGTTCTGCGACACGCAGTCAAGCACAGCGCATAATATCTATGGTAAGTTGTGGCAGCTTCATTGCTTTGGTGGGGCTACTAAAGTTGGTTTTCAGTTTGTTATCGGCGTTGCGCTTGACTGGGTCAAGATTGCTGCCCTCGTCCCCAACTCGCGCTCACACCCCAACTCCGCCCCAGACCTTACGCCATCTCAGTATGGAAAGGTGGTTGAAGTGGTCCTAGCACACATAGACGAAGATCAGCAGTCAATGTGCATAGGCTGTCTTCCAAGCGACATCCACGTGGAGCGTGCACGGCGGCCGCTTGCACTCATTTTCATGCTAGCTCCAGCGCGGGACAAAGAGTCAGAAGCCACCGACGACTTGCAAAAGCTACAAGAGCCAGGCCTCCTACCCACCGCATTGGCACCCTATGCCAAGGTCCTTTCAGCTCCGCAGGTTTTCAGCATTCTTTCCTTCTTCTAAGACCTAGTGGTGAGCTCATTTTCACATCTCCCTAGCTGCATCACTCATCCTTGGTTGTTAGCTATGTTCCAAAGCTTTTGTGTACAGTAGGCGAAGCCCTAGCGGCCGCAGTAGTTGGTACAAAACCGTATTTCGTTCATTCCATTTGCTCGCTATGTATGAAATTTAAATTCAATGCCTCCATTGCTTCTGCGCTACACGCTTCGCCCAACTCCGACGTGCACGCTTCGCCCAGATTCAACGTGCACGCTTCGACCACATTCAACGTGCACGCCTCGCCCAACTCCGACGTGCACGCTTCGCTCAGATTCCACGTGCACGCTTCGCTCAGCGTCATCCAATCTTTCGAACCGAAGTTCAACCACGACGACGACCATCATCGGCATTAGCGCTAACCTGCTCTTCAAGATTAGCATTCAGTTGCGTCCTAGTGGTGACGTGGACTATTCGCAGGCAAAAACAATGCCGAAAGGGTGCGTTACTCTCCTGGTCGTCAGCACACGCTGCTAAAGCCCATAGCAGTCACGTTGAGCTCGATTTTGGACATGATGCGGTGGCAACAAGGCCCAGTTGCAGCGCGGGTTGCATCCGGCGCACCCTCTATTCCCCCAAGAACGTTGTCGACTTTCAGCAAGTGGTAGCAATGCCCAACATGCGACACATTTACTGGGATGGGACGTACGTACGGCGTCAGTCTCTTCGGTACTTCCTCTAACCGCATTCAAGCACCACCCATCTTATTCTGGATTCATCAAGCCGCCTCATAGGTGTTTTTGCAGGCTGTCCGACCCGTCAGCGACGACCTGTGTAGTGTACCTTACTGCTGGCGGAATTTAGAGTCATCATCAGCAATTCAAGCTGCTGTCTGTATGCGTGAAAACAATGAGATGCCATAACCACATGCCCCAGATCAGCGTACAAGTTCTGACTACGTCAACCAGCCTTCTGCACCAAAGCTCTCCACTGCTCAGACAACTGTAGGATCTCCCTGAGCCAAATTTCTCGACCGGGGATAGCATCTGGCTTCCACCAGCTGGACTTGAAGCTGACAGCCTAGTCAAAAGTCAGCGTACACTTCAATGGTAAAACAACATTCTTACCCCTGCTGCCCTCACAACGCCGTGGAAGCCATCAACATCCTCGAGCAACGTTTTGGCAAAGTGTAGCACATACAAGCCACAGTCCAGACCATTCGCCTGCTTTGGTACCTTTCATGTATGAACAAGTCAATAGATCAGTACGTCTTGACACCACAGCGGCACAGCTACCTTCAACTTCATTTGCACGGCAACGCCCTTCGTTCCTACGCCAAGCTTGTGCAATGCCTCTTTCTTCAGGTATCCGGACACAATCGACATAACGTCGGCGTGATCGTATCCCATCGAGTCCAGCGTATAAATTGCAGTACACTGGTCGTCGCTAGTAAGAGCTGGTTAAATCTATAAACATCCAAAGAGAAGTAGCTCACAGAAGGTCATCCATCGCCGGACCATCGGATAACATCCAACCTGGTTCCTCAATCAACACTAGGAACCAATGCGACCTTTTGCCAATACGTCTGAGTGCGCCGACAGATTTCGAGCGATGCGCGTACCGCTCATGAATAGGCATTAACAGGTACTTCTTCTTAAAAATGTCGACACCTGCCGTCCAACCCTTTACGTCTTCGAAGCCTCTACAAATTCTTCAGCGAAAAAACGAACGCACCACAGAAAAGGCACACGTACTTTTCGCTCAACTTACTGTAGAAGAAACTGCTAAAGACATACACGCTCTCATATAGGGCTCTCCCTCTCGACATAATGTCCGTCATGATTCTCCTACAATCATACAGCAGTCGCCGATGCAATGGAACACGCGTGCTGACCTTAGCCCAAACTCCAACACTCCATCATTTAATTTAGCATCTGGTTGCAGGAATTGTAGATCGCGTTTGTAGATATAAAGACCTCCCGGTTTGTCCCAGGGATATATCAGTATGCTATTTCCTCATCAGTCAGATCTTCTAATCGCGGCAATAGCACGCTCACCAATCAGTCGCTTCAGAACGCGTAACGGATGTCGGCGCCATCGCATCCCTCGCGACACATCATGTCAGTTCATGAAAACCTGACTTCAAAAGTCGCACAGGGAACCTCACCTCCGGCCTATGTCTGTCCTATGTTCGGGCGCAATATCGGGTTGGCCTCTCTTCCTGCCCTGTACTCCCGCCAACTGACACTGCTTCCACTCGTCAGTCGTCACTTCCTCTATTTCTATATCTCCGTCGTCCCCCAGCGTCATCAGCGTAGATCTGCGGTCGATAACCAGCTTGTTTCCTTCGCCAGGCATAGTGTGAAAACACCGCGCCCTAATGATGTTGCCCCCACCACTTGGGCCCAGACGTCCGAAGTCCACGTTCTCCCAATGTGCAGCCATATGTAATGTCGAATGAGAACTTGAGCAAGGTGGTTAGAGTCTGAGTATGTAAGCGTGTACTAGGCTCCCCGTGCACCTGTCTCGACAAGCACTGACGTGCGCGCCCACTTCAGGTGTGGCGCGCGCGCCCAATTCAGATGCGGCGCGCGCGCCCACTTCAGACTCTGGCCATTGGCCAATTTGTCCTTCGCTTCTCAAGACCACGACCTCGCCTTTTAACATGCAGCGCACGCAAGGCACCCGTATCAGTGCCGCGTTGGACGCCCTGCAACAGGAGCTTCAATCTCTAGTTAACAGCTCGCCGTCTATGCTCTCACAGACTAGTGAAGAACGCCAACAGCAGATACGACTTCAAGCCGAAGAGCGCCTCGGCCAAATGCTAGCAATTCTTGGCAGCACAACGTCCCGTGCATCGACTCCCGAAGATCCCCACATGGAACACCCAGTTGTCCGCCGCACGTCCCCCATGCAAATCGAACACACGCAGCGTAATCATGATCGCACTCAGCCTGGAGCCAATGTTGTCGACATGTCCGAAGACCCGCGGTGGCTGAGCATCCTAGCTGGTGCCGCGCAGGGTGGCTCAATAGGTGCAGAAGAGTTCGGCAAGGGCTTGTTCCGTGCGGGCACAGAGCGCAGGGCAACTATTCAGACCACAGAAGATGATGCTCTGACAAGGCTCATACGTGGGTATAACGACTCACAACTAAATTGGGTGCGGCACTTCGTATTATAGCGAATTTTGCTCATAGATTCAGCAGATTAGCTGGGCAGACAACATCAAGCAATCCTACGCGGCGCCCGACAGCGATGATAATGACCCCGACCTCTTTGCGAAACAATTCCGGGACATCATTTATCAAGTGACAGTATATCTTTCCTTTTTTGCCAGAAACCTGGTTGACCTCAGCCCGGAAGGAGTTGCTAATGGCCGGACATACGCATACAGTGCAAACATTTGTGCATCACGTTATTTCCTTCATCAAGCAATGCCAGCTGCTCGATGCTATTGACGACTGGATAAGGGATAGGGCTGAGGCAGAAGAAGTCGTCGTCTCGCGTGCTGACTTCATCAGTGAAGCATTTAATCAGCGATATGCCTCTGAAATACAGCGCGCACACTCCGGGGCCGGCGAGGCTCAGGCCCAGTTAAAGAAGAAACTGGTCAGCCTGCGCAGGTCGTTTCAAAAGCGCTTTGAGCAACATTTACAGCACGCGCTCTTCTTACAAGACCTGTATCAATATGTAAGTTAACCATCTATCATCACGTACAAAGCTTATGCCTTATAGTTCGGCGCTGCGATGCTTATGGATAGCTTCTGGGCTGTCAACTGGACAGGTGATGCCTCGCCGTCAACCAAAACGTTCCGCGACCTTGTTACATTCGCCTGTCAGAATGCGTCACCCAGCGCTGATACGCTCCGGCATTCACAATTTGCTTTGATTCATACCATTTCGGCTACAGGGGATCAAGATTCACACAATGTTGTAGAAGGATGGTTCAATATGTACCAACAGCAATAGGTACAGCTCAGTAGATATGAGTCCGTATTTGTTCGTGTTACCCTGCGCCGATCAATCCCTTTATTCCACACCGCCAGTGTGCAACTGTGCGTTGCGAGCGCCCACCGCGCCGCACGCCGTCTACCCAGGTACTAACTGGTGTCTCATCGTCTAGAACAAGCTAAGACGCTATGGCCGCGACGACAGCGCGACGCCGAAAGCCATCCTCGCGACCAAAGTCTGGCCGAGTTAATCTCATCACCGGAGCTCGCGATTCTCTCCATCTGCCCTCTCCAGCGTACACACGCCATGTAATTGAGCAACGTTCCAAACACGTACAATGGCACAATCATACTCTAGACATCGCTGAAGCACATGCGGCTAGGTAATGCTCACTTTCGCCTGCACAATCCAGGTCGTTGCTCATTTCCTTTTTCGAGATCTCCCAACATCACGTTCTGCATTGACAGCATGGAGCATAGCTACACGATCCTACATGGCGACGCGCTCAACCTCATTCCGGGCAAGCCGTGCCAGGCTGCGCCCAACTCCGTACGCATGCTCGATCCGGAATTGCTCCTGGGGTGCTACTGGTCCATTAATGCCATTCCTTACCTCGGCTTCCTTCCTCTCAACCCATACCGCACGTGCTACAATGATCCGCTCTTTCAATGTGTATTCCAGACCAAATGGGAAGTCCCGATTACCAAAAATGTCTATTTGCAGTGGCAACTGGAGCCAACAGTCATCTCAAAGTGGGACAATCTTGAGGTCATATTATCATCGGTACGATCCTTACTCAGCACACCAACAGCAACTCGCGGTAGTCAGGAGCACTTACCGGCACCTCTTCCTTCATTGTACCGCTTTGCAGAACCGCACTCTGACCTCAAACTCTTGTCTAAACGACTCACGCGAGCGCGATACGCATTCCTCTTGCTTGGGGCGGAGATATCGTTTCTCTATGCCATGAATGCATCCAGTGCGCAATATGCCGACCAGTTTTCAGACCTTTTGTACAAACAAGTCGGACATGCGCAACTGGTCGGCCAAATACATACCTCATGGCCGTTTATGAGCGGCACCGGCTTTTATCAACATTCTGTGGCGGAGCCTCCAGACTCCACATGGATACCCCGTCAAGGCATGTTCGTAGATGTGTCTACCTGCACTCTGCATCGTGCGCTGCAGGCGTACGATACATTCCGCGTCCCCGTTTGGTTCTGGTGGGGCAACCGCGTACACACACTCAAACCGTTATCCGCTTTTATCGTCCGCAGATTCGGCTTCACACAGGCTATGGTCAGGAATTACCTATCAGGTTTACGCAGCGCTTGGTCTGACTTAGACAGTGAACTAATGTTCAGTAAAGTCCAGCTCAAGCCGCTGAACGAGCAATACCCCACCAGCGATCTCATCCAGATCATCGACAAAGACACTCATTTTGCGCCTGCGCCACAAGAGAAATGGTTCGAATTCTTGTGCGCCGCGATCGCACCATTCTCGCCGCGCAGAATTTAGAGGAACAAAGTATGAAGCTCATCATTCTTCTGCCTGTCCCAGCAGAGATATTCTTCAGCCAAACTCTGCTGTCTTCGTGTGGGACGCTTTCTATAAACACGGTACGAAAATGCATCACCGCCGACGAGTTCCCGACCACAAAGCAGCTTGCATTTGGGGCCAATACAAAGCCTGCCACCGAAGGTACTGCGCACCGTTTTGACGAGTGGGACTTATGCGAAGATATGACTGAACATTGCCCCAATCCAACCGAGCTTCAATGGCAGGAACCGCCGCGTTTTGAGCAGCAGGCGGCGCTGCCAATACCGCCACTCGATACACCCTGTTCACCGGCTGCTTTCCCTGAGCCATCAGTCGCGTTAAACTGTAAACCAGATACGTATCAAAATCATTGATACAGTCGCATTTTCCGGGCGGAGGACGCGCTTCTAGCCCACGAAATGCTTGCCAAGGCAGTTCCGTCAAAAATGGTGCAGGAAGACGGAGAGGTCGACTCGGACACGGCTGTAGAATGGCATGCCGTATATGCCGCCCTCTTTCCTGTTAACCTCCCCGACATAGCTCCACGGCCTTGCGCAAGCTGCTGCCACAGGAAGTACTTCCCACCGTGTACGGGGTACACATACCTGCTGCGAAATCCATTGATGTCGAATCCTCCGATGTAATCGATCATGTTCGCGCCGGCTGCGCGCTCATGCTGTCGTCTTCATCGGCTTGGACTGAGGGAACTACAGCACTCATGGCGCACACGCTGTTCCCTCTGTTCAGTTACTTCGAATATGTGTCTTGGTATGCTCAAGCTGGCCCGGCCTCCAGAAACCTCACCCCGGGCATGCTACGGCCTGGTGGGATGGCTTATACACCCACCCACAGAACATCTGGTCAGACCTCCCACCGTCGCTTGTCATCAGGCGAATTCATTGGAAATACAGGCAAGACACTGTTTACCAGATCCAATGGCTCGACAATCCAACACGCCTTCTTTTGTACGCGCGGCCGACGTCATGCTATATCTGCGTCTCCGTAAGACTCAGCAGCATCAACACGTTCTGCTGTCGTTAAGCAGCATTGGAGTCAAGTTCTCTATAGCCACGTTAGCGATGGGACCCAAGATAATGCGACACATTCCGCGTTGCCGCATACAATGGCGGGAGCAGAGCTTTTTCGCCCACTGTCGTTGACTATAGCCAGTACGTGTTACAGCGTCGCAGGCTATTTTCTTGCACGTCGGTGCTCACAGCCGCGCTGCAGGCGGGGGTCTTATATGGCGACTTGCTAGGGACTACGTAGGCGATTCTTCCATTCTGTTCACCGCCCGACCACTACAGTTACAATGCGGCGGTACGCGCAGTCACATGTTCAATGAAGAAATCCTCTGCGAGGAGGAGTTAACAGAAGATCAAATCGATCTCATCTGTGGAACCTACCGCGTTCGCAACAATAGTGAACACCCATCGCTTCTCTCCTGGTTCCCCAAACCTAATTCTTGGGCCACGAGTAGCTTAGACGTAGGATTCTGGAGCGCGGATGACGAGACATGGTACCAACAACGCGTGCGCGCATACCTTGACGGCACGAAAGGCCCGCTCAACCAAGCTTCCTGGCAGAAGAGTCTGCGCTTTCATCGTGAGCCGGCTCGACTCGCTAAAGGATATGAGGTGGTTTGTTCCCATGTCCTCGGCGAGTTTCTTGGTGAACACGATATTTTTGAATACAGCCCCATACCCACCTTGCTAAATGGTCCATAACGGGTCACCGTGAGTTCCTTTTGCTGTACCATTGTCAGCATTGAACTGATTTTGACAGGTCGGTATGTCTATTAATGCAACATTGGGTGGCTTCCAACCCTGCTATCGTTTCTTGCCTTCAAACAACTGTATCCTACCCACTAGCATATGTACCGTTAAATTATGTCCACACTGAAAATGTATTTGTCCTGTAGCCTTTCCCTCCCATCGCCACTCTGATAATCTAAACCCTCACTACCGTGATATGGACGTGCACGCTGGTCTTCAACGCAGCGTACACGCGCCATGAAATACGTCTCGTGGCAGTCATCCGGCCGCATGGATGTTCGCAACCCGGTCCTCTGTCGCGCCGTCTCACCAACATGGACACCACTGTTGGAGGTGAACTCCTCTTGCCATGGGATGTCCTCCTGGAAATCGGCAAACATGTCGACGTAGACGTCCTTTACAGATACACTGAGGCGAACACAGTCTTGCGTCAAAAGCTGCGAGGTCGATTGTTCCATACTGTCTGTGTTCCCCAGCAAGTGAGCGACTCGGTGCGTCACTTGATACTGCCAACTTTCAATTCCTCTGAAGTTCACAATAACACAGGACATTCTCAAGTTCACTGGCTCGCACGGCGAAAATATTCAGCATGCTCGGTTCTCGCACTGCGACCTGGGACACGTACTAAAGCTATTGGCCCTCATGCCAAACGTGGAAGCTGTGACCTTGTCAAATGGTGAAACATGGCGTCCCGTCGCCGCTGCTTTCGTAACTCCCAGGAGCGATCCGCCTTTAACATCTTGGACGTTCAAGTGGTGTATCGTCGCATGGCCCCAGCTTGTAGCCCTTTGGCTGGAAATGGCTCGCCGCCATACTTTTATTCTCAAGCACCTGGGGCTCCATTTTTGCACGCCTGTGGAGACAGCCGAAGTGCGGGACCGGGAGTTAGGATCGACATGGGGCGGCGTGTTCGACTTCCTCGAGCGACTCGACCTATCTCTTAGTGGCCAGGAGAGCTTCCAGCAAGCCAATGAAATTCTTTCGTGCTGCGCCGTCTGTTACCGCTCTGACCGTGCTCATCCCAGGTGCGCATTTCAGCACAGTGCGGAAACGACCATTGCTCAATCTATTTGTAGCGTGCACCTACAGCTGGTGGACTCATCCTGCATTGGCCTTACGTTCATGTCAGCAACTCCATCAACTGAAGATAACCGTCAATTTCGGGGACCTTCATGGGTGACGCTTTCATTACAGGTCAATGCAGTAGCCTTGCGGAAACGTCCACGATTTCGTCCTTGAGATCAGAGTTGTGCAGGTTTGCCAGTTGCGCGATTGGTTTCTCTTCTGGCGGCAGCGTACCACGTTCGCCATCGCATTTCACGCTTTGC